>JAODUK010000353.1:0-13800 GCA_027564635.1 Typhlichthys eigenmanni | reverse complement strand
AGTTCAGTTTGTTGTGATTAAAAATAATATGCAGCACTTGGTAGTGACATATATATTTAAATATATTAATTTGTGACGAAAATAAGTCGGGCAAAAAGGGGAAAATCTCCTTAGACCCCAAAGAGTTAAACGACAGGAAAATTAGTCGCTAGGAACATCCCTTAGATTCTACATAACTGTCCTATACCATGCCTAATATTATATGTATACTGCACAATGCCGCCCACTTCCATTAATTCGTGCTTTGTACCCGTACACACACGCATACAAACTTAACACCATTATTGTTACGGTGCACCTGTGTGGAGGATATGCACTCTCACCCCAACACTTTACAGCAATGCAACATTTATTTTGAGCTATGTTACTTATAATTACTTTTATTTTAATGTAATATCACAGGTCACCGTCACACTAAGAAATGCATTAATCACAGACAATAAACGTAGCGTAACTAGCCTAAGATGACAAATATAACGTACCGGTAATTGCCTTTGCTGTGTCAAACCAGACAATATGCAGCAATATTAGGCTACATCATGTCATGTAAGATATTACAATGTGTAAAAAATCAGTTTGCGTTTGTTTGCATCATGTGTCAAGGACATGGACCTATTTTACCTTTTATAGTGCAGTCATGGTTTGCGGTACAAGAGTACAATATTTGTAAATGGCAGCTGGCCTCACTGTTCAGAGTGCTCTGTTCTGAACTACGACAGGGAGCAAATTAGCACAACATTGGCACTTACTTTCAATTTCGGCAACTAAATGTAAAAATATCCATCTAATGCCTTGTTTGGCCTTAAATTAATGCAGTATTCATGCAGTATTCATTTATTGAATGTGTGGTTAGCGATTGTAATTCAATACACAAAATGCAGCAAATACCTCCTCACGGTAGCTAGCTGTCTGTCCTGTTTGCGAGCTGAAAAAGAACCCAGTGTTGCTACACAGCCCTGGCTCTTTAAATGGGAACACAAATTAAGTGGTGCAGATCGCACCACCCAACAATTCCCTAGCCATGGCAATGTGCATGCAATTTGTGGGGGCGGAGCTTCTGAAGGAGCACTCTATGGCAAATGGGAGAGGTGTATATGTTTTGATAAGTTAAATTCAAGTATCAGCAATCCTTCTCCAGCATTGATAATTTCACCTTTACTTAATCAGTTTCATGCTGATAGAAGACTGCAGCTCTGTAATTTATTTGCTGAGTTAGGGTTAGGGTTATTTGCTGAGTCACATGGAAGCTGTTTGTTGTTAAACTCGGGTAACAACAGAAATGTGTTAACTGACATATCTATTATTGATAGACAGTAGGGTTGGGTACCGAACTCGGTACTTTTAAGAGTACCGACCGAATTACGTCGGTACTACCGAGTAACGATTGAGATTAAATCAAACGGTACCAGATTTCGGTACTTTAGCGCACGTAAAGAGAGAAACGCGAGCAAGATTACATCATCCCTGCACAACCCGCAGTGTGTTAAATGTTCAACACAATCACAGCTACGAAGAGCCAAAAGAAATGACAGGTTTACCTTTTTTCTGTACTTTACTCCCACTTGTCATGGAGGGTTACATATCCAGGGCTGGCTGCAGGAGTTTCGATAAAGTTCTGGCCTATTTATAGATTGATCAATTTTCGCTGTGCCTTTGAGACTAAAGTTTTCAGTGTCTAGTCTTCATGTTCAATGAATTAATAGCTCTTTATTTTAGCGCGTTACGCATCTATTTATCATTCTGGAAGTGAATCGTAATATGCGCGATCCCATCAAGGGCACAACATCGCTTCCAGCTCTCGGCAAAACATTGTCGGCGGTTCGTGTAAAACATCACGTAGTTGCAGTTGAGATTGGAGCAGTGAGATAAACAGACCGCTGTAGAAGCGGCGACAGCAAACTCTTGCGGCGATATGATAGAGCTAACCTGACATAGCCAGAGTAATTGTCACAAGTCACGGCGAAATTAAACGGAAGCTCGCGAGATCAGGGTGGTCTCACGAGGCTATGATAGAGCAGAAATTAGGTCACGTCTCCGGTTTCAGCTCAAACTAGGCTTATTGTTTATAGCGGCAATACTTACAACGTCCTCATTTAGGATTTAACCCTGTCGGCTACAACTACATTTAAAGTCGCTATGAAAGTGTGCCATGCTACCGTAAGACAACGTATTTCTGCTTCGGAGACTGTAGTTCATACATAGCGTAGACCACTAGCAGGGTGTAGGGGGCGTTCAAGAAACCTGAGGGAGGCACAGTTCAATAATGCTTACATTATGCTGTAGGCTAAAGCAGAACTCCTAAAACATTTTGTTTGTAAAGAGTCAATCAGGCCATTTTTTTCCCTAGGCAACATTAAATTAAATTAATTAATTATTATTATTATTACAAAGAGTAAAGTACCGAAAAAAGTACCGTTTAGGTACCGGTACCGCAACGGTATCGATTCAAATGTGAACGGCACCCAACCCTAATAGACAGGCCATGCTAGGCTCACGTTGATTGAGGGTAACGCATAGATGGATTTTTTTCAACAGTGCTGTTAAACTAGACTGTCAAGTGTCAACAGACTACTCAACCAGCAGCAATCCTTTCAAATCTTTATGAATTGGTCATTGTAACTTACAGGCTTTTTATTTTTTAGTAAATATTAATTATAAAAAAGGTACATTATGTTATTTTTTATATTTGATAACAGCAATACCCGTACTGTATATTATGAGATATACAGGTTTTTTTATACATTTTGTAACTGTAGCTTTAACACGATAACAAATCATCTATAATCTTGGTAATTCTAGTATCGGTAATTATTTTGCATACTCATGTTGTAGAGTTTATTGTTGTAGGTGTTGTGTGTTGCTGGCCAAGTGTTATCATTAACAACGGTCCATTAACTTCAGATTATACAAAAGGTAACATTTATTCTACTCGTTTGTTTGCCCAGCAAATTGTTCACAAAAATAGAAGCAGGCCACTCATTACCATGCTCTATCTATAGTAAAGGCTTATGATTGCTAGCTCACTAAGCAACGTAGACTTAACCTTGTTCATAAACTTTTTTTGTATTTTGAAGGGGGAACCTTTTTTTTAATACAGCTAAAATGTTAGAGGTTTAGGCTTAAGAGAAGCCAGACCCCACCCATTTAGTGGGCTCTGTCTTACACCTGGCGCAATGCGGCGCAAAGCGGGAAAGTGTGTTTGCTAGTTTCAGACCGTAGCAGTCATTTTCCCTTCCAGCGCCCACGTTGTATAGAAAATGCACTTCCGTCCATTTGAGCGCCGGTGGGTGTGTTGGTCTAAACATAAGGTGTGGTCTACAACCACATTGTTATCTTGAGGCAACGGAAAGTGATTGACCAGCAAAAACCTGGTGTAAAGTCAGCGCAAGGAGCAGTATAATAATAATAATAATAAGTATTTTCTATGGCAGGTGGACATGGCAGGTACACTCTGCTTGTTACACATACAGGGACGTGCAGGAGCGCACACGTATGCAAATGATTAAAAATGTATATTGTACAATGTGAAATATCATTGGTGTCTAACCTACATCAACATATTTTAGGAATCTTGCTTCTGCTCAGATGGTCTGCTCCAGCACTTTCACAAACATGCCTGTATAATATCAATCCGCCTTTGATGCAAGCAAGCCTGGATTTTTAAAGTGAATGGGAGATGAAACTCAAATTGGTTTATCGTATGTTATGCCCAAAACACACCAATGAATAATGGAGAGTAACTCCAACCCTTTTGAACCATGCGCCTGGCACACTGACCGTTTATCTACCGTTAAAATAGCAAACATAGATTTGGACACGCCCTAAATTAGGGCTGGGCGATATGGACCAAAAATAATGTCCCGATATATTTAGGTTGAATACCGATACACGATATATATCGGTATTTTCTATAAAGTTGGATAAATCTTCAGGCATAGAGAAAATACAGGAAACCCAATGGAAATGTGACATTTTTTATTTTTAGCGACATTAATTGACATGTGAGCTTTCTCTGGTGTCTGTCTATGCCCCTTTGACACGCTGATCACACTAAATCACTCTCTCCTGACTCCACTCCTCAGGCCAAGTGCAGGCATGGAGGGAGAGATGACCAAATCGAAAAAAAATTTAATAAACGCATAATATAACTATATCGATATGAACGATATTGTCTAAATGTATATTTCCCAGCCCTACCCTAAATCTTAGATAATTATAATAGGGGCCCAAATGTATGGCCTGACAAAAAGAGAGGCCAAAATATAAGCTAAAACATAATAAATAATGTCAAAGTAGTTTGATGTGTGTGCATGTAAAAATGAAATAGTAACTTAACTACACACACAGAATGACTTGATGTTTTTTTTTCAATGCTGAAAGCCTAGTACATTACTTGCCCACTTTTTAAGAAGTCCCA
The DNA here is from genome assembly GCA_027564635.1 of Typhlichthys eigenmanni. NCBI lineage: Eukaryota > Metazoa > Chordata > Actinopteri > Percopsiformes > Amblyopsidae > Typhlichthys > Typhlichthys eigenmanni. Next base: position 9,383 of record JAODUK010000353.1, on the reverse strand, counting down.
AAAATCACAGGACGCAATGCTAATGTCATCAAGACAGAAACACACATTCCCAAGAATCACAATGCAATTAGTAACTTTAAAAGAGTTTGGCTAGCCCTACCATGGCCACAATGGCCTTAGTAATGTTGACTGTATGGAAGAATGGAAGAGATACTTAACCACCACACCCGGAACCTGCTGAACCAGAGTCACTACCTTCAATGTGTTCAAAGTGACATATTTCACTTTTCTATTTTTTTATTTTATTTTGTTTGTAACCTATTATAATAATAATAATTAATAATTATTATTTCTTCAAAGTATTGTTTTTATTTATTTAACAAATAGGGTGGTTGTATCTTTTTTTATAAAATATGCTTGTAGAAAATGATTGCTTCATTATGCATCATGATTACAAATCTGTCCCAGCCTGATTGGAAGAAAGCTCCCTGTCTTTTTTCTTTGTTGGTTTAGATTGTTTCACATTTTATGCGTGCGTGTGCACGTGTGTCTGATCCTGAAACAGGTTTAACAACCTTGTTTTAAAGCGAGAAACTTTCCTAGAAAGACTACGGACTTCATGGTGTGTAATGTCTTTGACACTGTAGCCTCAAAGTCTGCAGCCTTGCACAGCATCAGGCCATCAAATGGCAATCAATTTAAGTTTAAAGAAACATTATTTAACAATTGTGTTTAACAGCCAAACAGTTGGTCAGTCATTTATGTCTGATGTGGATAATATAGAAACTGCTGCTTCATTTTATTTTTATAGCTTGACATGCGTTATTTAATTTCTGGTGTGGAGATGCACATTTATTGTTGGCACACACATTACACAAAGAGGACATCTGCATATTATATGGAGTAGATTAAATGATTATCCTACATCTTTGTACTTGTGCTTTTTAGCATCAATGCATTGCTATGTGAGCTCTGCAGCCCCACAAAGAGTAATCGGATCGGGCTGGGGTGCTCATGGGGTTGGTAGACTATTAGTCGGGTTGTGGTATGATTAATCAACAAATCAATGAAACTGTTAATCAAACTTCTGAAGTGGTCAGCTCCAGCCGAAGAAAAGTGGATCACAATGTGAATTTTGTGAAACTAGCCTATCCTATCTCTGAAGTTGGATACCTATGGATGGAAACATATGTGTGCTAGTGAGTATCGAGCAGAGCCATAGCTAAAAAGACAGTGCAAACTAAGTACTTCCACTGGACTACAAAGTGAAAGGCTTTTATAATTAAATATTTTCAGGGCCATTCAATACCTGTTGTCGAGTGGCTGTGTTATGAGACGGTTCTCGCAGCCTGGTGGAATACAAGAAATTGTGAAAGGGCTCCTTGTCAAAGATTACTCATTCTCCTCCAGGATAGACAGAGGTAATTACTTTTATTTTACCCAGAGAAAAATGTTCTTCAAGGTATTTCTAAAAGTAAGTTGTGATGATTGTACAGTAGGACTATGCTTTTTTTTTTTTTAAATAAAATAATTTCTTCATTATCATAATTATTTATCATGATTACAAATTATTTGAAACCTTCGAAGAAAGTGCCCTACCCATTTTTTGCTTTAGTTGTTTCACGTTCAATAGCTATGTTTTGTTTTGTCCCAGAACAGGTTGAGCAACCTCTTTTTAAAAAGCCAGAGATTTTCCTAGAAAGATACTGACTTCAGGGTGTTGCAGCTAGGTGTTTCATTTGACAGGATAGTATTTAAGTCTTCTATTGTGCATTCCTTTTCATAGAGCTGATTGACTTTAATGTTGATCCATCAGGATAGGGCTATTATTCCTTAATTCCCTAATCTGTTGACTAACCCTCAGTGTACATTTGTGAGTAGTTGCTCAATATTAAATACATTGAGTGCTCAGGTATGCCTTCTGTGTGTTGTGTAGATGTTTCCCCCATGTGGCTAAAATCAGTTTGAATCAAAATCAATTTGCCAATAATTATCTTGCTGGGGGCATACAGTACAATTACGCTTTGTTGAAACCTGTTGCGTGTCACAACGAATTGAGATGTTTGGGGCACTTGCACTTTACGTGTGCTCATAAGTCAGTGATTTCAGTAAATTGGCACACCCTTTATTAACTGAAGAACTGTCCAGTGCTGTTAAATCTTTTCAGTCTGGGAAATGTCCAGGACCCGGACTTCCTCCATAAATCACCTCCACTTTTCATTAAAATGTATTTGATGAGGCAGTTGTAAACTACTAAAAAATATTAATACTAAAATACTCTGAATCAGGCAAGTATCTGTCTTATTCTTAAAAAGGAAAATAATTGTGCATTGTATCGCCCAAATTAGATTGTTGACTATAACGTTTTAGCTAAACTCGCAACATATATGGAGTTTGTCCTACCATAAATTACAAAAAATATATTCGAATAGTTCTGAAAAACATTTAAAAACACTCAACTATAATTGTTTCATAATCTATTAATAGCACATTACTCTACAACAGCAAGTAATCAACCCTTTTAACTTGGAGTCAACCACTCACCTATGAAGACTCATATTATCCACCAGAGCACTAATAACAGTACGCATAATCCACCAATAATAAAAAATGATCGTGTTACATTGGCAAGAGTCCAGACAATCGAATAATATATTTAGTCCAAAACACATGACATTAATAAATACTGCACAACCGGCTGTTGCATTCATTTTATATTAGCTGGCAGTGGTAACCTTCCATTCCTAGCTTCAGCACACATGTAAACTTAGCCATGCGCTCAATGTGGCCGCTTTGATTGACACATCAATTGACCCTGACCATTAGCATATTTTAGCCAATAAGAGTGTGTGCTGAATGAATAACCTAATCTTCACACAAGTGAGACGGTGCCATTAAATGCAGCAGCAAGGTCTCTAGATCTTCCTCCCATTCAAAATTGCTTATAGTGGATTCGTTAATCTTTGGACAAATGTCACAGATGGCTTTAAAAACCTTTTTTAAGCCACTTTTTTCTTTTTTCTTTTTATGTCAAAATGAATACTTCATTAAAATGTCTATATCTCTTCAAGTGAACAGTATTTCTTCCCAACAATTCCCAACTTCATTAATAGACAGTCTGGTGGCTACATACTTTATATGGGTCCAAATCAGATGAAGGTCAAGCATTGCCTAATTTCAGGTTCTGTTATTGGGACAATAATTTGTAGAATAATTTGTTACAGATCTGGTTGAATGGAAGCTGCTTCACCCGTACCAGCAGCATCATTGCTTTCTCTTGTATTGTCTTATTTAACCAAACGCATTTGTGACCCATATGACCCTAAAGATCTGGAATCAGTTCCGACACCATTTTAGCTTCCACACCTTTCCTTTACTGCCCATGTAGCTTCGAACCCAGCTTTCTCAGCATAGTGGGAAGATATTTAGAGATTTAAGTGTTTACAATGTGTTTGCAACGTTTGAACAACTAATTGATAATTAGCTATAGATCGGTATTTCCATTTGGTGAGTGAGACAATCTTTGGATGTCACTATTCAATTTTGCAACCTACTAACATTGATGCTAAATTATGTTTATTTTTATTTATATTTTGTATCCACTGTATTATTATTATTGTTAGGAATTGCTGATGTCTTCTATCTACTACTGTATTCTGTCTTACTCTGTCATATTATTAGAGCCAACAGGATATGATATAGCCAGGTCTGTTCTTCAATACCACTTCTTCCAGGCCAATAATTATGTTACTTCTCTAATAGTAATAATCATTTTCTATAGTCCTTATGCTTATGCTGCTCGCTGGCATCATAGACCATGGTTTGCCAATTTGCCTCTCCCTTCCTTACTTAGGGGTGTGTCTTTGTGTGTGCCTTTTTGTGGTTGCCCTTATCCAAAACACTAAATGAATTCGAAGCACATGGAATCCCAAATGGAGTTCAGTACCCTAATCCTGACTGTTTGGTTGTTAAATGCAGTGCTCTCCCTACAGGACAGCATTCAGTGACTGCACACAGCATGTGATATATTTGTATTTTTGTAGATTTGTTTCCCCACCATGCAAAGAATTACTGTGAGAGTCCAGATCATAACTACCTTCTGAGCAACAGCATGTAAACATGTACTGTATCTTTTTTTGTTTTCTTCCTCTGGACAACTAAATGGCCTGCAATTTGTAGCTATCCACTTCGCTATGGCATTTGTCAGCTTGTCTTGCTTTTGTTTATCTATAGTCTAATTTCCCACATGATGCATCCAATGTAGTCTGCGCAAGCCTATCCTTTTGCAAGTCTAACACATTTCCTGCATTTTGATCAAATGCTATGCACTAATTTGTGCCCTTTCTGCATGGCGGAAGTCATAAATGAGCAAATACATCCTCATCTATATGCTATAGTCACAGTTAAAAGGCGCTGTTACATAGACTTTACATTAGGCTTTTATAAAACTATTTCAAATATGTGGTTTGCTTATCACAAATCTAACAAACAAATTAATATTTTTAAGTTCCCACATAGACGGTAGCCTACCTAGTCTTCATTACGCAAGGCACAAAAATAGTGTGGCTAGCCCAGGGGTAGGGAACCCTGGTCCTGGAGAGCCGCAGCCCTGCATGTTTTAGATGTCTCCCTGCTCCAACACACCTGATTCTAATGAACAAAGTTAGAAGTGTGTGTGTTAGAAGCCTGATAACGACCCATTCATTAGAATCAGGTGGACTTCAGGAGGAAGGCTGACACCCATACACACATCAATGGTGAGGCGGTGGAGCGTGTGATCAGCTTCAAATTCCTGGAGATTCACATCTCAGAGGACCTCACCTGGACAAGTCTGATGCACCATGTCACCCGTTATAAATTCCCCGCTGGAGCAAACGCTGCTTCAATAACTTTTGCAAAACAGCAAAATTGCTGACCAGCCAATAGTAAACAGCACATGCAGCCAGGGTTTTTTCATGCATAGAGTTTGGCGATGTAACTCGGGCGGGTCTTCGTGTCTAATCAGTTGGAAGAGTTCGACATTTCCATACGGCTACGTAGTTTTTATTACTCACAGCTAGTGCATACTGAGATGAGCATACATTTTCTCTAAATGTACAACCTCTAATTGAAAAGATAGCCAGCTATCAGTATTTTCTGTCAACAAGTTGAGTTTAAAAACACAGCGCTACAGCGCTTAAACATGTACTTTCAACAGAATGAGTAAAACAAACTTATTGGGAAAACAGGTGCAGACAGATTGTCTTGTACAGTTTGAAATATTGGTTTATTTAAATGATTAAAGTACAGCTGTGGTACAGCCAAGCCTTGGATATAGCAAAGCAATACCAATGTATTGCAATCTTCTGTCAAACACAATACAGTATGATAGCCTGTTTAGTGTAGTGTAGTCTTACAGCTTGTCTTTACAAATTCATTCAAGGAACTCTAAAGGCCCTTTTACACCAAGGCCTTGGCTATAAACAATAGATGTACCCCAACAGATGGCAATAAGAAAGTTGTTCAATAGTTTCACTTAAATGTATTAAAGTGTATATGCACCCCAGCTCTGAGTCTACCCGATGACCTCATTAAACATTTCTTCTCTAATAATAACCCTTATATTGTTCTATGCAAATAACATGTCAAGAGTTGGTTCAGGCAACAGCTTGCTAACAGGCAAAATTGTGTTGAAATTAAACAGTTTTTTACAGGTATAGTCTGTGATTGTAAGATAATACACTTGCTGTTATGTTTGTTAATTGTGATACTTTTTTTGTTAACAAAACAAATCATAATTGGTCATTTATTTTTGTCAATCAATTTCATAACTTTGCATAACAAGAATGAGTGAGGTTAACTTACACCTTTACTTGTGGTCAGTCTACTGAGCACATATAATCAATCTGTTTATTTTCTGTGCGGCCCCATATAATACAGTTTTGTAAGCATTCCAAAACAACATGGCTGCCTATTTCAACACTACAGTGCATCAGAACATCCACAAAACCTCAATGGTGTTGTTGGCGGGGCAGCCAGGGCACATAGTTGATTCTCTCGGCTGTATTTGGTCTGAATGCATGGGAAAAGTCTCTCTAATCCTTCATCCATTCCTCTGTCTTTCCCATCCCACTTTCTTTTATCCCAGGGTTCCACATGATTCCCCGGCTGTCCAGCATTGTGCCGGAGAGCTGCCTGTTGATCACAGTGGGTCTCTTGGTGGGGGCGCTCATCAAGCTTGCCGGGGAGAAAGTTCCCCCGGTTCTGGACTCGCATTTGTTCTTCCTCTGCCTGCTGCCGCCCATCATCCTGGATGCCGGCTACTTCCTGCCCATCCGGTCCTTCATGGAGAACCTGGGCACCATCCTGATGTTCGCTGTGGTGGGCACCCTCTGGAACGCCTTCTTCATCGGCGGCATGCTGTACGCCGTCTGCCAAGCTCAGGACAACCTGTCGGACCTAAAGCGCCTGGAGCTGCTCCCCTGCCTGCTCTTCGGATCCATCGTCTCAGCCGTGGATCCCGTAGCTGTGCTCGCCGTCTTCGAGGAGATCCACATAAACGAGCTCCTACACATCCTGGTTTTCGGCGAGTCACTGCTCAATGACGCCGTCACCGTGGTGAGTTATCAGGACAGGGGAGGAGAATACAGGCAGGCCACCATCTTGGAAGTCTCACACACAGTACCTATATTGTAATAAAGATACAAATGATGTAACTTAACAGTTGTCATAATGCCATGCAAATGTGTGAAGGCAATTGGACTCAATATCATTTTTAGGCTGTGGGGGAAAAAAAAAAATACAACACCCCCTTGGATGTATTATAAGTATACATCCATGGGGGTGTATAAGTAAAAATACAACGATGAGAATGGCAATGAGAAGGCTATTTTATTGTTTAGGTGAAGGTATATTCCGGATGATTGCATAATTCCAGCCAACTACATTTAGAAGAATATTTAGAAGAATAAATGCAAAAATACTTAATTTGTTTTATTCGCTTCAAGGTATGTAGCCTACCTACTTTGCCAAGCAATGATACTAGTGTAACCAATCACAACGAATAATTCATGTCACACGACAATAGCGGAACAGAGGTGCATTTAGAATTGGTGAACATATTTCCATTTGCTTGAGTTCGCAGCAAACTGTTTGAGGAGGTATAGTTCTCAGCGAACACACATTGATGCTGGGCGAAGGGTGACAGTTTCAATCTAATATGTTTGGAATATATACACAAAAAGTTTACAATTCAAGGGCAAAGTAAACATGCTTGCCAATTCTCAACTCACCTCTATCATTTTGCTGCTGGTTAAAATATCTACCGGTCTACAGAAAATATGGAATATGTCGCTGCAAACCTGAAACGATTATAGTAAATTGACATTTTGATTTTGCCATTTCTTGATGATAACCATTTTGAGTTCACTTTACAAGGCACACTGCTTATCCACATTGCCTACGATCTCCCAAACATAAATACTGGATTAAGTTACTGCTCTGTCTGGACAAAATCATGGTCGCTGGTTTAGGGCACATCAATACGTAATTCACGTATGTGATGCTTGTTTTGAATATAAAATGTTTCCCGTGTTTCAGTAAAACTTCTCCCTGCTTCCCTTGTCGACTCCTTGGTTTAGGCCTATATAGTCATTCCAGCCTGGTCTTTTCTTGTCTGCCCTTAAAATAACAATCATATAGTTTATCGCGATTATTTCTGGGACAATTAATTGGCCAACAAAAAACATTTATCGTGACAGGCCTAGTTGCGACTGTGATTTCCCTATAGCACTTTTGAAGACCGATAGGTCTGTCTGACCCATTGTGTCATTGTCATTGGTGTAAAAAGACTTTACATCACACAGGGTTGGGTTGTGTGATATAAAGACACACAGAGAGTAGTGACTAACGTGTCTAAAATTAGATTGTGACAATCTCCTCTGTATTACAGTATGTTTGTAAATATACAATTACTATTATTTACAAATATATTGACTGTATGTTGGTTCCTCTCAATATTAGATGGAGCTGTTCCTAATGTGTTCTTTCAGCTTCTAGCTATTGGTTAAGCTAAATTATATGCCCCCTCCCCTTTCCCCCGGGTGGTGTGTGTATAGGTGTTGTACCATCTGTTCGATGAGTTCTCTGGGTTCTCTGAGTCTGTGGAGGTGCTGGATGCCTTCCTGGGGGTGATCAGCTTCCTGGTGGTTTCCATCGGCGGTGTGCTCGTCGGCGCCATCTACGGCTTCCTGGCTGCCTTCACGTCGCGCTTCACGTCGCACACGCGCGTCATCGAGCCGCTGTTCGTCTTCGTCTACAGCTACATGGCCTACCTGTCTGCCGAGATGTTCCACCTGTCTGGCATCATGGCGTGAGTATTCCTAATGCATTTAATCATGTAAGTATCATGTCAGTTAGCTGGCTTCCACTTATGGCTGACCTGATCTGCCTACTGTCCATTAACAAATGCCCTTGCATGGGCTGTTGTTTCAGGTGTATAATCTCTACGTGCAACATATGGTAAACCTCCAGTAAACAGCATGCAGGTAGACTATTTTATGTTAAATGGGAGTTGTTTATACAACCAGAAAAAAGAGGCAGAACTAAATATAGTATAGTCTCACCTGCCAATACACTGACATCACACATAGCTTACCCAGGGTTTCCCACACACAAGGTAGACTTTACTAACTTGATTTAAGGTGCTCTATGCAATCATTTCAACATTGCATCCTGAGGAGAGAATGACAGAGAGCCCAAAGAACAGTGAAACTTGGATTACAACACACACACTCTGTATGCGGGTGTAAGAAGTAAAGTATTATTTTTACTTTTTGAAGGAGTAATAAGTAATTAATAACATATTACAATTTCTGAGAAACTTGCCCAACACTGATCTTAATACAAATAGCGCAGCAGTGTACGCATTTGTTGACTAGCTGTAGGATATGTAACGTTTTGATAAGTTGTACTGCTTTGTCAAAACGTTCTACCGTACTGTGCAGATTTATAGCTAACAAAGGATCATAAATATTTTATCAAAACACGCTTTTCATATTCTTAGTGTAGGCTATGAAATGAGTAGTGTATCATAGTAATTTTGTACTGGCCCATTTACAAGGGATAACAATCTGCCAAAATAATACGTCCGAAGCCCAAGAACCATACCGACTGAGATTTTGGTGAAATAATGCTTGTGATTTCACCCCGCATACTATTTTGTAGGCGTTTGAATGTGGCGTGTTTGTAATCTATCATTGGTGCATGCTCAAAATAAATTACTTTTGTGGAAGTTCAGCTGTCTTTTTTCTGTATTCAGTGGACGGATTGACTTCAGAATTAAAGCTCCAGGCTGTACTATATATTAGGGTTGGGTACATTTATGAACACTTCAGAAGTAAAATAGACACTATTAGATCAAATATATCACACCAGCAGTTGCATTGTAACAAAGCAGAGCCTGT
>JAODUK010000352.1:0-13801 GCA_027564635.1 Typhlichthys eigenmanni | reverse complement strand
AAATTAATATCGATATTGCAATTTTCATGATCAATATCGCAATATCACATTTGATCAATATCGTGCACCCCTACTACGTACCTTAAAAATATAGTCGTCTTGAATTTCAGAGCATGACTGGTAGACCTAGGAGGAGCACCGCGCTGATTAGTTACGGTGCGTGGTATGTCGACCAACCAGCGACCTGATATACTGGGCAAAACTGGGTCAAGCATACAATTCTCTTGTACCCAGCAGGTCGTGCATGCGGGCGCGTGCGTGTGCACATTCTGTGCTCGTCGTTCCCTCCTTCGCTTTCCTTCGCGTTCCTTTGAACTTCGCTTCCTCCCTCCCCCCTCCTTCCGTCTGTCCACCCGTCTGCCCCCACCCCGTCTCGCTCTGTCGCCCCCTGCGGGGGGAGTTCAACCACTTCTTCCTCCTCCTATCTTCCCTTCATCATCCCGTCCCCCCTTCCTGTGAAAGTAAGGGGGGTCCGCTATTTTTTTTTACTTTTTGGAAAAATGCATATCTGTCTGTGGCGACTATTTACGCCAATTAAAAAAACATTGTGTTTTTATTACCCATTAACCTCTAACTTGATTGTGACACATCACGTCAGACTGTCATGAATCACACACTTCACGCAGGTCACAACAAACCATTTAGCTGCTAGCTAAGTGAAGATAAGATCAAAGTAGCTAAATTGAGAAAATACGATTTTCAAATAGTTCACAGCAACACAATTAAATGAAATGTTTAGATGGAGCTCCATGGCGACTAGTGCTATTTATAGAACGCGCTTTGCGGGTGCCCAAGTGCCCGCGGGCACCGTGTTGGCCACCCCTGGTCTAGTCTGTCGTTATGTCTGTGGTACTCGACGTTCGGGTGAGGTTTGAAAACCCTCTAGTGTGGGGCCGGCTTTACAGAGCATTTCGAGGTGGAGGAGTAGAGAGGAGTGCTAGCCACTGGGAGACGCAACAGAGTCGTTCTGACAGCCGCATTCAGCCACGAAGGCATTATTCAGCCGCCACAAATCAAGGAGTGGTTCTTACAGCCGTACAGTGTATTCGCTATTCAGATGCTGCCGTGATAATTCAGGGCTCTGATGGGTGCATTCAGCTTGTGTGCAGAGGGAGGGGGGGCGGGGTTGAGGAATCCTTGCTCTGTGGTGACTTTTCACTGTGACAATAGCCGAAGGGGGAGGTGTTTGCGCATTAAAACCTCCCCTTAACCCCTTATTATAATTTCTTGTACAAGGTTTATGTTTGTTATCCGTGGATGCTCGCATGCTTTTTGCCCCCTGCCCCCCCGTACGTGTCTGGATTCACACATTAGCTCTCCAAAGCTGGCATATGAACCAACCCTGACCTTAGCACAACCTTACATGGGCAACTTTAAACAAAACAAAAAAAAAAAGGCCGGTTAGATAGAGTTCAGGCAGGGGCCTCTCCCCCCCCCCCCTCCCCCAAAGCCAACATAGTCACAGCAAATTCAAAGAAAACACAATTACCTCTGAGCATTTGCGCTGTAGTGCATACAGTGTCCTGCAGGTACGAGCTACAGCTTGGTGAAAACACCAACCTTTTTAGATAATGAACGCGCCCTGGTTAAGAGCCACAGGGATTCACTCCGTTAGATAAAAGTGATTGAATGGGTCTGACCCAGGCCTGACCCCGGGTTCGAGCCTGGGTCCTTATCCTATACTCAAAACAGGATCCCTTTGTCCTCTCGTGGCCCATGTCGGCCCTTTGCCCAGATAACCCCCCCCCCCCCACCACCAATCCCCTCCCACAAGCCCTGCAAACACTCTTTTATCCTGGGAGGATATGAGCCCTCCGATATATGCATTTTGTTTTTCAGGCATCTGAGAAAACACGAGACACCCATTCAGGCCCTCACTATTATCAGCCGCAGACTTGGGGTGCGTTCATTTCTTCATTTCATTTCGGAATATATGACCCGGAGTGTTTTGTAATGGCTTTTCCAGGTGGGTTTGGGATCGTGCTAAAGGGATGCAGCGCACGCTGGCGGTGTTGCTGGTGTTGTGAGTTTGTCTTTGCAATGTTCAGGACACACTATGCTCATGTTTTCATCACACTTAAAAAGGAATGCGTAGAAAATCATGTGTGTTCAATCCGGTTAACGGCGTGTTTTATTGCCCTGTTTTGTTTGCGCGCGCGCTCAAAAATGGCATTCCAGCGAGTTCCGCGGCTTGTTTAGATGATGGACGAGCAAGACTTTCCAAAGAGGAGGGGAAAGAGGGTGGGTGTGGGACCTCCCTGACAGATCTTCACGTCAGCGGTGGGTTAACCTCCTTTTTAACCGACGAGCTTTTTAAAAATGGCCGCTTGGGACAAGAATACCATATGTCAGCTGAGGGATTGGACGGCCTGACTTCATAGAGGGCCTCAATCAATCGTCTACGGGTAATTTGTTGAACGCAAGGCATGTCATTCTGGAGCTTGCATCACACATGTATAATGCATCTAGAGACCATATGTTTTCCTCGATGCGTGCGGGCTACGTTTTGTTCAGCCGACTCGTACGGATTGATCGGCTTGGTGTGTGATAGAAATGTTTCATTGTGTGCGCGTGTGTGTGTGTGTGTGTGTGTGTGTGTGTGAACATGTTTCTGTAGAGGTGAGTGTATCTCAGAGCAATTCCCCTTATCAACAACTATGTGTGTGAACATGTTTCTACATATTTGCGGGTGATCTCTAGGTTTCGGGAGTAGGTCCCTATGGCAACCACTGTGAGGATATTAGTCATGTTAGGGAATTGTTTTTTTTTCTTTGTTTATTTCTTCTAATTTGACCTTTTATTTGTTTTTGTCCTCAAACTGGGTTGCGTTCGCACGCGCCACTGCGTTGCACCGTAGGAATACAGCGACAGCTCAAGGGTGACACTGTACTGCAGAGTGTGTGTGTGTGTGTTGCGTAACCTCTGTGTTGCTAGGCTGAGACGGTGTTGCGTTTATTTTTATCCCTTGCTCCTCGTGCACCCGCCCGCAGATGAGACCCGGTTCATCATGCGCGTGCGGGGCCGCCGGGCTGCTCCACGGGCTCCGCCGTCTGCCTGCCGAGCTGTAACTAGGTCACCGTCAGAGGGTCTGATGGAGCGCTCCGTCCCTTCACACTGTGCCACATGCATACTTTTATATAGAGTGTGTGTGTGCGTGTGTGCGTGTGTGTGTGTGTGTGTATACAGCCACGGAAAAAGTTACGAGACTGCACACTGTTTAAAATGTAATAGTATAAATATACTGTAAATATAAAACATATAACATAAATAGAAAATACCTATGAATATAGATCTAAAAATACATATATTACATATGCGCAACCCACATACTCAGCTCTGCTTCTCATCCCACAAATGCATGTTCCGTACAAATGTGTTCACAGGTTCGTCCAATCACCTGCCAAGTATTTTTTTGAAAGCGTCCTTTCAAAACAGTTTCACTGGACGGTTTCCCAGCTGCATGTCTTAACAGACACAGATATCTGCCATTATATTTACTTATAATTGCTGACTTAACCTTTGCCTTTAATATATACAGTACAATATAATGTATTTACAGTATAATGCTGAATTTACAGTATAATACTGTATTTACATTATATGTGTTTACCTTATAATATGCTGCATTTACATTGTGTTTACATAATAATGTAATGTATTTACAGTATAATGAATTTTGAATCCTAGTGGATGAGATGTGTTAGAAATAGAGATGTTGATGTGTCTTGTACATTACTTGGGAGTTGTGTTAACTGAGGTCTCTGATATTGAATTGCTTGCTCAAGGGTACATTATCAGGGAATGAACCGCTTGAATATCACAATCTACACTATTTCTAAAGCCGTACCCAACCCATTATTTTCCCTTCTAAATAATTTTTGAGCTCCCAGCGCGGTACTGCGTGATTTATAATGATTCGTATTCGCAGCCCTCGTAAAATGCCTCCGTATCGTTTTCGGCTTGAAACGGTCGGCGCATGTGCTTATATTTAATATTTTGGCCTCTGAAGTCAGTTATCTCACTCTGAACATGAAGTAATGCACGTCGACCTTACAGTGTCTGAATGAGTGAAGCCCTTGAAATTCTCCCACCTTTCTCATGCCAACGCTTTGTAACGTGCAGCGGTGCAATCAAGCTAGGAGATAATTGATAACAAAAAGGGCAAATTGAAAACACCCAGGGCAGTTTGTAGGGGGGAGTTAATAATCAAAAGTCCCCCACATTACTGATTAAACGCTTGCAGTTTAGCAGTGAATTGTGTTGGTGGGGGTGGACGACAAAACATTGTGTGGTAGTGCCTTCCTGTTTCTCTCTGAATGTATTTGGGTTTCGCCTTTTAATCCGCCTGGCTATTGTCAAGCCTCTTCCTCGAGTAAAGTGTTTTATGTGTCATTGGCCGGAGAAAAGCAGTAGTGTTGTCCCCAGAGACATGAACAAGCAACTAAACAGACAAATTGTCTTTTGTTTAAATTTTAGTACAGTTGAGTTGAATAGAGGCATTTTGAACTGCATTTTCACCTACAGCCTAACCTCGCGTTACACATTACAGAAAACCGCAGTTCGAGAATCAACTCTGTCCGCTATGATTGGCTGACACATCACCAAGGAGGCAAAATGAGGAGGCATGATGTTATAACCGAGCGGCTCAAACATGTCCCCCCCCTCCATTCCCCCCCTCCCCTCACACTCAGTCCTTGACACATTCCCGCCAAGTGAGGTCTTCTCTGCCGGGGTCGCTGGCGAGAGGACTCGTGTCCTGGGAACGTTTTCCCGGCTCTAGTAAGCGACGACAACCCGTAGCCTGACTTTCCCCACCGGACTCTGAGTTTAAAGGCCGCTGTCCGACCCGTAGCTTCCTTGTATACACTGAGCGGTCTCCGATCTGCTTGTAAAAATCAATTTAATCACCGACGAGGGGATGGGGAACAGGGGGAGTTGTGGCTGTTTGATACGGGACGCCCGTGTGTTTTTCCAGCCTTGGAGGAGCAGGATTTGTCGATCCCGGGAGACTTGATAACTCCCTCTGGTTTTTTTACTGGCGGCAGTTGTATTTTATAACCCCTTCCTCTCCGGGGTACCACAAACACAATCCTGACCCGTCTCTCACATGATTTTTAGATGCAGGACAGAGGATTAGATCACTGGCATTTGCTGGGGTTTTAGGGGAACACAAGAACTTTTGCTCTTGTTGGGCCAGAGAAAATAGTTTTGACCCGGTTACCTCTGTCTAAGTCAGCGTGCGAACCATCTGCGCCCTTTATCTACGTCTGAAGTGACACATATGTTTTGCGTTTCAACAAAACAACACTGCCGTGGTTCTCAGCTAAACTTGGGTCTTTGTGAGTTCTCATCAGGATGTGATTTCAAGTGTTTGTTGTGTCTTGACTTCAAAAGACGTGCAATCAAGTCCGAAAATAAAGCGACCGGCTTCAGGAAGGGCCTGTTCCTGACTGGCTGACTGAAGAGGGGACACATTTCTCCTATTACATGTCATCCAGGGCCCTGTTCCAGCTCGTGTAATTGGACAGCTATTTTCCCTTGTCCAGAAAGGCCGTCCTTTGTGTTTCTCGGAGTCAAGGGGCCAATTGGAGACTTTCTCTCTTCGTTCTCCAGTCAAGATAGAGATCAAAGTGTTGTTAATGGGGGCGGCGGAGTGGGGGTTCTCTTTCTGCCAGGAACAGAGAGGTCTTTGAGAGGACCTGGTTGTTCAGAGGTGAAATCAGGAGCCATCTTCTTTCTGGTGGCTTTTGTGTTCGCACAGGATCAGACACATGGACGCTGTCACTCTGGCCTCAAGTGGAGGCTAATTGAGATAACAGGAGCAAAACGTCACTAAAAAGAAAATGTTTTGTTTGTTCGGCTGTACCGGGAGAGAAACAGGCACAGGCCTGATTTCTCTCCATGGGCAAATTAGGTTATTCTACTTCTGAGCGAGTCAAGCTGTAATCACACTTTTTTCTATCTTTGACTCTGAAGATGTGATTCAATGGGATTTAGAGTGTGTCCGTAGTACCGGTGGCCAAAGAGAACCTTATCACTTCCCAAATTACAAACTCTTAGTCTTAAAACTTGTTTTGTATTGCAAAACACAGAGCCTTGCCTTCAATACACCATCGGCGATGGACAATGGCATCGGCTATCGGCCCAACTCTACCCTATATTCAACTACACCAGAAAAGACATTTGAAACATGTACAGTACTAGATAAAGTAATACCTAAATAAGGTTATGGAGCTTAACTCCACCTGTTATGCCAGGGGGCTTGTTTGTTTCTCCACACACTGATTGGGGGTGATGGGTGGGTTGGGGGCGGAGCTTACAAAGTTTCAATCGATCAACAGCCCTATGAAAAGGGTCCACTCATTGGTATCATTGCCGTCAGGACACACAAGCTAATTGTTTATGTTATGAACTTCTTCAGGGAAGGGGTAGAGATTGGCGAGAGCCTGCGGCAGCTGTTGATTTGGTGGGGGTGGGGGTGGGGGGGGAGCCTGGTTGACAAAGTCATGCACTTTGCTACGTTGCGCCGGATGTCATTCATTTCAATGAAGACCGTCTCAACGGAGTGGAATCGGAAGGCCCCCTTGCGGCTGAAGTCTCTTTTTCAATCTCTGCGTTTGCTTCGCTGCAGCAGGCTCCGTTCATATAAGCGGAAGTTAGCAAATCACAGCAAGAACGTCGAAATACTGTATGCGGTAGTATATCACCCATTCGGCCATTCCTACGTGAATGTTACATTGCAGTAGAGCGTGATGACGCCAATAATATAATAATAATAATAATTTTTTTTATTGTACTGTTTAAAAATACTAAAACGTTTATCGTTAATGTTTTAATTTATAGCTGCAGTCCATAACCAAGCATTGTTTCAGGTCATGATAACAATCAGCAGTGTAATCACAATGCTGACGCAGAGCAACCACAGGATTTTCATCTTTGTGCGTTGCTATGACTACTTCTTTGCCTCAAGTAGCGAGACGAGAGTGCATTGCGCCGTATGACGTACGTTCCAATGTGAACAAGGCTTGAACGTCACATGTAGCAGCCCAAACAACAACAGCTCTGCAACGCTGCATTCAGCCACAAGGGGGTCTTAATTGTTTACCCTGCCCCCACCCCCATCTCCTGAGAGGGCTCTTTCAACCTCACCCCCCGTCCCCTTCCCCAAAGAGCTCAGGGACCCTGAGATTCTAGGCCCGGTGTTGAGCGGGCTGATCGTGTCAGAACAGGCAGTGCTGTGTGTGTATCGGTAGCTGTAGCTGTCATCCTGTCTTATCTGACGCTGTATGAAGATGATTGAATGTCTTTAATTTAACTTGTTGCTGTTTTTCCCCTTGCTTTTTTTTCTCATAATGCTTTTATTGCTCAACTGCAATAAAAAACACTTCTCATTTCAGTCCTGTCTATCTGTCGGTCTGCCTAGTACATTACTAATACAAAACCTTCTCCCATGACTCTTAGCTAGGTGAGTTGGTGGTCTTCTAGGCAGTGCAGTAACTATTTCCTCAATCCAGCAAGGCAAAATATTTACTGTAGCCCTGCATTAGCCCCGACCACCGAGTCAATAGATGCAAAGCTCACTCCACAGCCAGCATGTGGCTCTGCGGAAGCGGCATCGTTTGTTTTGATATGGGCTGATTAATGAGGCGAATTAGCGAGGCGTCATTAGCGTTAGCGTCAGAATTCCTCTTTGTGTGGAATTATTAGTTAATAGATATCCCTCGATTTGTGTCCGAAGATAGCCTTAGCTTGCAGCCAGAATGACAAAAACATTTGTTACTTTGGTTTGAAACTCAGACAGCGCTGAGTGCAGTTCCTCTCTAGCACCTTCCCCTATGCTCAGACATTCCTTTCGTGCACAGTTGTGTCAATAACGCAATATAGGAGTGTGCCTTCTTTTTTCTTTTCTTCCATGTCCTTTTTTTTTCAAGGGAGGAATTTAAAGGGCCGGTTTCCACACGTGCATGTGTGCCTGTGAAGCGTGTTAAGTGGGCGAGAGAGATTCCTCTGAGGCCTGTGTGCTCACTCAGCGCCGCGCATACTGGTTAGGCCTGCGGAGCGGGAATGCGACCAGGTGTCCTCTAACAGGGGAGTGGAGCATCGGTGCACCTGGCCACCTCTTTGTTCAGAAAGGGTTGCGGGGGGTTCCAGCTCAGAAAGGGGCAGGGTCAGGTGTCGAGACCCGGACGTTGCATTTCCTCGTTAAATAAGCCTGCATTCCACACACGCGTATTGCCATTCTGGTTACGCCGGCGTTGTATTGTACACGTTCCCGTGGCTTGTAATTTGCTAAACGAGCTAAAGGATGCGTTGGCTATCTACGTTGACTAGTACTAGTTATGGTCTTTTCACAAACACACTGGGTGTATCTGATTTAGTAGATTAAATGTTAAATGGTGTAATATTCTTAGCGACTCAAGGTTTATAGCTTGCTAAAAGATGCATATTCATTAGATTGCATCAGTGCAGTGTAATGTAAAGTCATGATATAGTACTACTGTACAATCTCTACAGTGCGCTCTCATTACTTTGACGTACAAGACGGGTTAAAGCCGCGATGCCACTCGGACCGGGCCACCTGTTTGAGACACACCTGACCGTGGACAGGAGTTCCTAGACACTGTAGTCATCTCCATGCACACACGCACACACGCACCACATGTATTGTGCAAGTGCCTCACGCAATAGAGTTCCACAGAATAATGCGCACAATGCGTACCGCACGTCACTCAAGCGGCCCCACGTTAGCGGGGAAACAATTAGTCACATCCAGGTTCCACTCCCAGCCACCGCTTCTGATGTCATAACATTCTTGTGTGGGGCCGGTCCGGGCACCTTCTGACGGACGACTTCATTAGTCTCCCACTAAAAGCAGAGACGCCACCTGCCACTCAAACGCCATCCATCACCTCTGTATAGCTGCAGGTCACAGACCTGCTTTGATAAACCCAGTGAGAACATATGAATTACTGCATAATACTGCTGTTGCAGAATCGGAATATTCATTATGAAGGTTAAAAGAATGCATGCAACACATGCAGGGACATGCAGCACAGCGCGGTATTGCGAGAGTCAACCGCTCAGGGGATGTGTGCAGCGATGAATCACTCCGTAAGACAAAGGGGATTGTATGAAATGAAAGCTTTAAATTGCCCTGAAATGGCAAATGTGTGCGAGCATAGCAGAATAACGGGTTACATGGGGTAGGCACTTTGAAACCTACAGTTTCTGGCAGAGAGAAGCTCCATCCATCAAATATCAGAGGAATACGGGCTAAACGTCACATTGACAGATTTCAAAATTAGTTCAGCCATTTTAGGTCCAGCGTCAAACAACACGACTGCAAAAAGCTGGTCATCTCCAATGCAGTGGACAGTGCATTATGCAGTATGTGTATTAGGATCCTCTGCCCTGAGTGGTGGAATGAAGAGTGCAAAGGTCACAGCCGCTCAAGATAACCACATTACATCATATCTAACCTTGTGTGTAACGTGAGGCTAAGTATCTTCTCGTGTTAAATGATGCGAGTATAACATAGACCGTATTGCAACACATGCACACCAATGCACTCAGAAATGTGAAAGTGTTTGCATTGTAGGCATTACGTGTGTGTTACAGCCAGTGTGTACTCTGCTGTAAAAACCAATGACGCGGCAACCTGCCCATGTGGTAATCACACGTATCAGATATCAGGATAAAGATGTTCTTTAGGCTTTAGGAGCCTACTGTGGGCGTGTCCCACGGTGTGCAGTCAAGTCACTGCATCCTCGACAGGCAAGGTGGTGAAATCCTGAATGTGCTCCCAAAACACACAGACCTCAAACATGCAGAAATTCATTCGCACACCGATATGTGATCTAGATTGATGTGATCTGGTCACGTAAATAATGTGAGCTCGTGCGCTTGAGTCTAGAGCTGTGATTGAAACTGGCTAAGCTTGGCTTGACCTGTTTTAGTGGAAGTAGCAGGGTACTTTATACGACACAGCGATAATGCCACGCGTGTATGGATTGGAACGCGGGTTTCTGTGGCCTCAGTGAGGAGACACGAGCACTTGCCTGTATATTCCACCGCTGCTCTATCACTACAAAGCACACACACGCACACGTGCACACACACTGACGCACACGTGCACAGCGCCCCAGCAGCTGGAGGCTTCAGCGAGGCGGGGTGGAGAGAGAGGAATGGGGCAGAAGAGGAGAAAAGCAGTGCGATAGCGGAGAGCGGCGGTAGAGGATGAGCCAGCGCGGGGACGGAGAGGTCTCGGCCATCTGCGGGATGATCCGAAACATTCCCCTCCTGGAGCTGCTAGTGGTGAGACTCCTCGTACCATACGTCCGTCCAGCCATCCATCCATCCAGCCATCCTACTATCCATATGTCCTTCCATCTATCATCCATCCATCCATCAATCTATCATCCATTCATCAATCCATTCATCTATCCAACCAACCTTCAACCCATCCATCCATCATTCCATGCATCCCCTGGGCTGCGGAGGGTGCCTGGGGGTACAAGCCGTGCTAAAGTAGGTCAATATCAGGCTAATATCCTGCCCTCCATCGGAGCCAACTTCCACAGTGCTTCTACTGTCCCTCGGACAGGAGGCAGGAAGTACCCCTGGGACGGTTTCAGACGTTAAAATTTATGGGATCAAACTCGCCGTTCTGGATGTTAATTTAAGGTTATTGCGACTTGAATGTAACGTTTGTGAAGTTTGGCTCTGAAACTGTTGTGTTGTGGGAGTTTACGCTCAGTGGTTTGTGTGCTCAGTGGTGTGTAAACTTTAAATGCGCTACTGGAGAAGGCTTGTGTACATGCCAGACAAGTTGCTCTTGCTATTTTCATGCAGTATTTGTGACATTTCCATATGCTACATGCTAACATACATACTGGAGAAGTGTTATTATTTATTGCCAGATTCATATGTGGGTCACTTGGTCGCCTGCCTCCTGACGTGTACCGCTAATTGCACGCGAGGATTCAAGTGTGGCGGCACATATTTCTGAGCCGTCCCCAAACCCCCAGGATCACAGAGACCTGTCAGACATCTGTAGTAAGTTCACCCCAGGATGCGTTCCAGGGACTGTGATAGCCAACCATGTTTGACAGCTTATTAGTGGGTCACCTAACGCACCATGTGACACGAGTGGTTTTACTCCTCCCTGCGATGTGCGACCACATCTCAACATATCTTTAGGTTTGCAGAGGCTTTGACGCAAGGCTTTTTCTGTCTTTTTGTTTTGTTTTATATTTGTTTTCTGGCCACTCTTTGGTGGGGGGTGCTGGTACAGTTCCTTACTGCTATTGGACGGGAGATGGTAGGGAAAGTGATTTGTGTTCTTTCTAGGAACGTCAAGTGAGATTAAATAATTATATTTTTTTTGGGGGGGAGGCTTTTTGGTCTTCCAACTGCATCACCCCCCCCCCCCCACATCTCTCTCTCTTCCTCTCCCAGTTCATCTAGCTAAGTGATAACTAGCGTAGCATCCCCAGTGTGGTTTGCGCTGACATATTACCATTACGGGGGGGTGATGGGCGGGGAAGAAGTGCAGAAGAGGAATTCCTCAGGTCCTAAGACTTCCTCCACCAAAGCAACGGGCCCAATAATGCAGACAAATGTCTCGGAGCCCGAAAATATCCGTTATCTAATTACATTAGCAGGAGCCGGATAGTGACTAATGGCTCGTGGGCGGGTTGGGTGCTGGGACAGGGTGTGTGGCTCAGGGCTCAGGACTGAGAGAACGCATGATTGCATTTTTCCATCCTATTTCACTCTCGCGCCTGGATCCTGCACCGCTCAAGCGGCAGCTTCCCCTCATCTCGCCTTCGCGCGCACGCACAAACACACACACACTGATCCTTTTTCCTGCACGAGCAACTTGTGCGTTTTAGGGGATTGCGTTGTTACTGGCGATGCTATTGGTTCAGGCCGGAAGTAGCCGGAATATACTTTGTCTTCCGCATTCCCCTCCTGTTGCGTCGTCATGGCGACGGTTTGCCCTGTTTTGGCTGTCGCTGGGGTCCGACGTTTCCGCTTGGAACACGGCTGTGGATGTAGGGAGGCAGGGAACGGTGTGAGCCCATGAGCTCTTTAGAATGGGACATAGAGAGGAGTGACCTTCACTCGGGATATAGATGATGTTTCAAAACAGAACACATTTAGCTTTTTTTATTATTATTATTTTTTGTTTGTAACATGGTTTTGATCAAAAAGGGAATTTGGGTACAAATCTAGGTGCGTTTAAGGATACACTAAGGATAAACCACTTACTTATTAATATAACATTTTAATTGCAATTTAATATGCTTATTATTTTATATTTAAATACAGTTTACGTAATATACATAACAAAATACATTGTCCCACACAGTATGACTTGGAGAGATACAACATTTATATATACATTTTAATGTATATGTTAATGTATATTTATATTTCTTAGTTTGTGGATTTCAATGCGTTCTTTCCGGTTCTTTCACACAGCCTATGATGTCTTCCACACACCCAGTGAATAAGGCAGGTGTCAGTCTCTTGTTAAGAGGGCCCTGCTTGCATAGCGCAATCAGGCAGGCTGCCTGCTCACATTATGCTAATGTCCCACAGCTGCAGCCTGCACCACCCCCTCTCTCTCTCTCTCTCTCTCTCTCTCTCTCTCTCTCTCTCTCTCTCTCTCTCTCTCTCTCTCTCTCTCTCTCTCCCACGCTTGCTGATATCAATTCAATTAAATCAGTTCAATTACTTATTTGCATTAAGGTTCAGTTGTTGTGGACTGCTGCCAAAGCATCAAACAACACAAAAACAATACACAGTCTCTCTCTCTCTCTCTAGCTCTCTCTCTTTCTGACTCACTCACACACACACGCACGCACGTGCACAAACACACACACGCCCCTGGGACTGTCATGGGAGGGCCATGAAAAGGAAGTGGCGATGATTAATTAACTGTGCCCTCGTTTTGATAGCGCCTTATTGACTTTCAACAGACACATTTCAGCTCCGGAGCTTTGCATACATTAGCCACGCCACCTCAAACCCAACACACACACACACACACACACACACACACACCCTATGCTTCCTGTTTGAGGCCTGGGTTAAAGCCCTGCTTCAGTTTCTCTGGACACGTTGTGGCACACCGAAGCTTACGGGGGTTTAGTTTGGTATGAAATTGTGTCTCCGGCTGTGAAGTGTGCTACAGGTGAGGAGATGTTAGTTTTAGCTGCTGATTCTCACGTGGGCGTGGAATCCAACGCACGTGGCAAAACTTTTCACGAAGAGGGCTTGATTGAGCCTGTACACACACACAGTACAGTATGTACACTACAGGATATGGATAGCGTGTGTGTGCGTATGTGTGTGTGTGTGAGAGCACTAATATTTGTGTAAATTAACCGTTATATGTGCATATAGTATGACAGACAGTAAGACAGTCATATCCATACGTGTTTTTGCACTTGAGTGTGTGTGTGTGTGTGTGTGTGTGTGTGTTTGCTTTGAGACCAAGCACATGATATGGATACTACTGTGTGTGTGTGTGTGTGTGTGTGTGTGTGTGTGAGAGCACTAATATTACTGTAAATGAGGCGTTATTACACAGACAGTCGTGTCTGCATGTGGCCATTTGCCATACGTGTGTGTGTGTATGTGGTTTGACACTAGGGGTGCACAATATATCGATTCAGTATCGTTATCGCAATATCACGTTGTGCAATATCATGTCAAAGATGTTGCAATATTCAGTGTATTTTGTGGAGAGATGCGTCCATTGGCTGTCAGAGTTGTGTTTGATTTAGACAGA
>JAODUK010000350.1:0-13801 GCA_027564635.1 Typhlichthys eigenmanni | reverse complement strand
TAATTTACCTAGGCTATTGAATGGGTCACCAAAACAATTGCCCTCCCAAATTTTTGGAGCAGGAGCCGTCACTGGTGCTTGACCTATGCACCCGACACGGCAAATATGTCGATGCCTTCTATCTGGCAATAGCCATTTTAATGAGTTTCGTGTGAGTACAATAGCTTCTTCTTCGACCTATAACATAGGTTATAGGTAGAATATAACCAATCCGGCTGTGGCCTGAGGTAGGACCGCCTGCCTTCTTAAAATTTACGTCCATGGAAATACGGAAATAAATAAAACAAGGAAATGTGGAAATACGGAAAGAAATAAATGTAGAAATACAGAAATAAACAAATAAATAAAATAACATATAAATAAATAAATTTAAGAATAAATAAATGTATGTAAAAATAATTAAATAAATGTAGAAATGCACAAATAAACAAATAAATACATGTAAAAATACAGAAATATCCTTTTTAATAAAAACATTTAATTATTTTTTCAATTATTTTTATATTTATTTAATTATTTAAACTTTTCTTTATTTATTTATACTTTTATATATTTATTTATTTATTTTTTATTATGGCAGTCCTAGTCCTCCGTAGAAGTCAAGCGTGTTTGGAAACAATGGTAGAGGCAATCAAAACTGTTGTAGCAACAGTGATTGGTTAAACGCTGTCCAATAGTTTCAAAATGAACCAGAGGTCTACACCCAGTAGGACACAAGGACTGACATCATTTACCAATCATTTCACAATGTCTCTCTCACAAACTATAAAGAAACTGTAATGGTAAAACTGCATGCAGATACATTGCAAACAACCTAATGAGTTATGTACTTCACACACTTCACCAATAGCAGCACTCCCCCCCTTCCTCCCCCCACTCTATACTCCCATTAAGGTAGGGCAAACACACACAATCAGAGGTGAAACATAAACGTAAATTCAAATGTACCATTTTAGTCTAAGGTCAGGGGTTAATAATCAAGAATAAAAGATGTAAAATGGACACTGCACATTATTTCAGTCAGCTTCATCAACCACAATTGTAAATATCCTACTAAGCTACAGTATGTTTTTACAGTTTCCATTGTGAGGTTTGTTGTTATGGTAAATGGACTGCATTTATATAGCACTTTGCCTCACATTCACCCATTCACACATTGATGGCAATGTCAGCCGTACAAGGAGGCACCTGACCACCAGAAGCAGTTAGGGTTAGGTGTCTTGCTCAAGGACACCTCGACACTTGGTGAGGAGTTAGCAGGGTTTGAACCAGCAAGTTCTTCATCACCTATTACCCTGCTCTACCACTGCGTCACTTGCCGCCACCAGTTGTTGTAGGAAAATCATATCATATTTATAATAACCTGTCCAATTATGAAGGTTCCAGGGAACAGCTGCAAAACATTTACTGTAAGCGTATACTTATACTGTACACAATGAAGACAGAATATTGATGATTTATATCAAAGGTTAGCTCATGGAAACAGGGTTGACAATAATGAACACATTGAAAAAATAGTCTTATTTTTCTAGGTTCTAACCCATTTTTGTTTCTTTCAGCTTGATGGAGTTTCTTAACATGCCATATACCTGCTCTGATCTTTTAGATTAAGGCAAAAAAACACTTCCATTGATCTGTCTGCATTGGATGGGTAGCCAGAGGGTTGCATTCTCTCTGTGATTGTATTTAGCCATGAAAGAATGTATTGGTTCTGCATCATCACAATGAATCTAGCACTAGACCAAATTTGTTTATTTTGTAATCAATCATGTAGTAATGTTGAACTTTAACTCTTTGTCCACAGAATACTTCTGAAAATCAGTCTTGTGTGTTTGCAGATGCATAACAGAAATCTTTTGAGCTCTATATTTGGGCTTCATTTGTGTTTTAAAGATAAAGAGTGCATGTATATTGTGACCAGATAAATATTGCTTATCTATGCAGCTTTATCATTGTGCCTAAATCAAAAAGTCTTTGCATTGGTCTTACTGTGGTGTGATGACATTATAGTGCAGATTGATACACCAGTTACTGTAGCTTTACCATTAGGCAAAATATATTGGTTTGTTTACAAATACTGTACAGGCATCAATCATTTAAATCATATTTGTGTGATATAACCAACATCTTCCCTACTGTAAATTACGGAATATAAAGCCTGTCTTTAGTACTTTTTATATAAAAACAGAATAGTGTTCTAGAAATACAGTACATTACTGCAACCAAATCCCAGATGAAATTAAAACCATTGCATATTCCTTTGTCAAAGCTGACACTGCTTACAGTGTGTCAAATACAACAAGCCTCAACTCAAGGCAAACTCACTTGTCCTGCAGTGAAATGCAGCTTTCAAACAGAGTAGAACCAGCCTTGTGGTTGAAATTCAGTGGAAAGCATGTGATTGAACATAATTGCACATGCACACACATGCACACCCATGTGTGCATGTGTGTAAATGTAATGGGTGCCCCAGTAATGGCCAGATATCCAAAACACTATCGCGAGCGCGCGCACACACGCACACACACATGCAGAGATGTCATTTTTATGTTATTCACAGATCTACATACAGTAATGTAATCTAATAGAGATTCAGTTAAATGTGTCAGTCAGTGAAAAACAATTTGTTCTGACATCAGTCCGCCTACTTCAAAGGTTTCTTAAACATTTACCTAATTCGTCAACGTGTATGATAATCCAACAGGAATTATTGTCTCAACGAAAAAACAAGTATTAAATTGTGTTGTTTTAACCTTGTAAAAATATGTTAGTTGTCAGTTAGAATTAACTACATTTTGAAATCATAAAGAATCTATACTTGGATATAGCACTTCAGAAAATTGAGACATCTTGTTTGTTTATGGTATGACTTCATACAGTAATATGAATAACCAAGCACTCATTAAGACATCTTAATAATAACATTGCGGAATTTATGACATTATTACTTTTTGAGAATATGATTCTAACTGAAGTTTAAATGGTTAATGTGGTGACATTATATGTGACATGCAG
The DNA here is from genome assembly GCA_027564635.1 of Typhlichthys eigenmanni. Lineage (NCBI taxonomy): Eukaryota > Metazoa > Chordata > Actinopteri > Percopsiformes > Amblyopsidae > Typhlichthys > Typhlichthys eigenmanni. The sequence continues at coordinate 10,786 of JAODUK010000350.1, read as the reverse complement.
TACATAATACCATGACACAGTAAGGTTGTAGTGCTTCTCTGACATTCTACAGTACAGTAGTTGGTGTAGTAGAATGTAACAACACAATTTAATAATATATATAATATAATATAAATTATGATTCATCCTTCTTAAAATAGTGATTGTGTGACCATATTACTGATTTCCAACAAATGTGTTATTTACTTAATATAGGCATATAATTATATTTCAGAGAATAATATACTATTATTTAATTTGTGAAGTAATTAAATTCTACTGAATGTACTACTGAATGCATTAGCAAGATACTGAATGTGTTGGCTAGTGCACAGGGCCATGAAACACTTCCTCGTGTTGAAAAATGCTAACTGTCAATTAGATATCAGCTTTTTTCAGGAAAAAGTCAGTCTGAATATTTTTCCAATAACATATTAGGATGCCCCCACACACCACTATAACCAACACAAATGAAACAAATATAAAAATATGCTTCCATCCACAAAGTTCAGAAATCGGAGTAGGCCTACATAATTCTATGTACAATAAGATTCAATACATCAAGTGTTTGCCATTCCACTTTCACTCTGCCTTGTAAACATTGTATGTAACATATTTTTGTTAAATGATCAAATGTATTGTCAATTACAATGGTCACATGTTTCAACAAGATCATATCAACAGCAGGTTTTTGACTAGGCTATATGCAGGCTATATGACAATGTAGCAAATTGTAACATTCTTTCCTTTGTTTTGCTAATGCTAGGCTCTAAACTTGTTACAAATGAACCTGCAGTTGGGTCACCCCAAGCATACAGGCAGAATGAACACCAATAATGACACAAATAAAACATTGTCAAATAAATTGGAAAGTTAATGGGATAACTTCAGACTGGACTGCGTACTGTATTTTGCAACCAAATTTAATAATATAATATTTAATGGCTTTACTGCAGGTTAAGGTTTCTGTTCATTGTCTGTTCCTTACTGGAGGGAAATAGATAACACTACAGGATACAGGAAACCTTTGATAACCAGCATATATTTTTGCATTGATGTCTAAAGTGACAATACATTGTGGATTTTAGATTTATTGGTGGTGGTGTGGAGACTGAAAGCACAATGACTACAACAATACAGAGAAAAATGCCTTGTAAAGACACATAAACACACAGAGTGTCAGAAAAAATGCTCAATCCCAATTGGTAAAAAAATTGCTTCAGGTCTTTCCATGCAAATAATCCAACCATCATCCCTACAGTAAGTAAAAATAAAGGCTTTTATTAATGTCCACATATGCTATTTTAAACATTAATAGCAGAAAACTATTATTTTTTATGTACGGATGAGTAGCTGCGTCCTGCACAAAGAAAGATTATCGGACCTCAGCGTTTTCTAAAGCCAACAATTTAAGATGTGTTAATTATTTTCCTGTGTAAAATAAAGATTTTTAATAAAATAGACAATTTATTGAACTTCCTGACCAACATATTCTTTTTCTTGCATATCAGTTACAATAACAAAACTTGAAATCATGTTCACTGTAAACACAATGTTTTGCAGACCAAATGAAATGTTATTAAATACCCCATATACAATATTTTAAAGTTGAATACATTGTAGCAGCAAACAACTATTTTCCATGTAAAGGTTAGTAACTGCGCCCTGAGCAGAAAAAGACATCACACTCCCTTTGTGTGTGTGAACCCCTCTGTTCTATGTTTTAATAGCCGGTAGTGCATGCATATTAGTGCATGTGTGCATGTGCCACTTGTTTCAGACTGAGATATTGGTGCGCTTGGTGTGGCATCAAGTTGCAGTCATACTTTGTTCCGTTAAATACATACATATACATACATACATACATACTGTATATATACTAAATCTAACACATTCACATCATTCAAATGTACAACTTTGAAGATTCCCTATTTGAATACGCTGTCAAACCAAAAATATGAGCCTTTAAACATGAAGTCAGCAATTGTAAGGTAATACACTTTTTGTCAGAGTCAGCAAATATCTACTGAAGGTCCGCTAGCTGCCTGTTCTGTGTGAAAAATTATCTGATGTTTCTACACATCCCTCAATCAAAGTTGTGCAGACTGCACCAAGCAACACTACCCTAGCCGTGGCAATGTGTTTACAATGTGGGAGAAGGGAGCACCTTATGGCATTGATGCTTAGGGAGAGGTGTTTTAGTTTTGATTAAGTTCCAATATTATTATTTATTATTTATTGCATGTGTGTATGTTTGCATGGGTGTCTTCTGTTTCCATGGCAGAGCTTCATGAATCAACAATCTTTCTCCATAATGACTGATTACACAATTAAGGAGACAAGTAACCAACATATTTACACGCATTTTTATTTCAGAGATGGAAGATGTTCTCACTGAATACAGTATGTGGTGCCACTACACTGAGAAAGACTTCTGTAATCTGTCAACAATTCTATATACATTCCAGCACAGACCACCCATCAGCGATTTAATAGGACACAGCTGTGGAGAATACAAAAATGGGTGTGTTTGGTCAATCTACCAGTGACCTTTTCATGAAAGGTCAGAACATTGTTTTTTTATAACGATGTGTTGTTCTTTCTGTTGCACACAGGTCAGATGTTTGCTTCAATGTAAACATTTAAGAGTGCTTATATTAAGATAGTATTATTTAGTTGTACTGCAAGACATTTGTTATTAATTAATGGTTACAATAGATTTATATTTACAAACTTTCCAGTTATTTTATTACAAATGCTTTTGTTTTTATAGAAACGATTTACTAAGAAGACGAAAATCTTATATAATAATATATATTTTTATAAGCATAACACAGTACATAACACTGTACAGTATAATACATGTGACTAGGACTATAAACATAAAACACCCAATAAAACACATACTGTAATGCATTAAATACAATAAATGAATTGTATGAATAAACAATCAAATAAATAAATTACATGAAATTATATGCGGGGCGGTGACATATTTGACACTTGATGATTATCTTTGAAGCCCCAAGGTTTATGATTAATAATTCCCCAAAAAGGAGAATTACAGTTTATATAACGTTGCTAGGAGACTCTGGCATCAGCTATTTATCCCACAATCATGCAGAAGACCACGTGTGCATTCACACATTATTGCCTGCTGTGTGTGTGTGTGTTCACATCATTGTTTTGCTGTATGTGCGTGGCGCTGTGACATCGCTATTTCCATCACTCTCATTTGTGTATTGTGACCTGAACTCGCAGCGAGAACACAATGACATTGGGCAGGACTACTTCTATCACGCCTCGGCTTCTCCACTTCTTGAAGGACACAAAAGACAGGACAAACCGATTCTGCTAAACCACTGAATGCTCGCAAATGAACGAGAGACTGCAAAGGCAAGTAGAATAGAAGTCGTACCTCAATAAAACTGTTTAGCTCGTGTTCGGTTGACGAGGAGCTGAAAACTACACCTCTGTCTCCACACATAAAGTCGGCAGAAGCACAACCGGCTGAGAGACTCCAAAGGGGCTGGCGGTCGCTCCACCTGTCAGCACAACTGATGTGAGGCATTACACAGTACAGTAGGCTCTTCTGATGGCTTCACACCTGCCTCAGGGTCTCTGTTCGGAGTGTGGAAGAGACACAGGAGGGAATGCCGCTCCTCGTTTAGGCTTCCTCTGAAGGCTATCCTGCTCTTTAGCCATTCTGTGCATGTTTGTTTGCTGCATCACCACCCACATGTTGTGAACCCACTTTTGTTCCCCCTCTCCTCATAAACAAACATGGTGATATTCAGCTCCTCTCTTGTGTTCAATCCCTTTATCTCACTTTAATATCCCTCTCACACTTGTCTGACACACATGCACACATCTCTCTCTCTCTCACATCTCTTCTCTTTTATATCTCATCTCTCTCTCTCGCATACTGTCTCTCCTTTTTCTCATCTCTCTCTCTCATATAATTTCTTTCTCTCTTTTATGTCTCATCTCTATCATATCTCTTTCTTCTCTCTCTCTCTCTCTCTCTCTCTCTCTCTCTCTGTCTCTCGCTCTCTCTCCCCAACACAGTTCTCCTTTAACCCGGGAGCCTAATCGCATCGCCTGCTCCTGCTTACCATTACACTTATCACGTATCTATTTCTTCACTCCTGCAGTCTCTCGTTCTCAACACCCACGCTGTCCGTTGACGTATTTTCTTGCTGAGTGGCGGAGAGGGTCTCGTTCCCTACGGTATATAGGACCTCTCCTTCCATCTCCTCAATCCGCCACAATGTTCTCAGAGGACCTCTGGAACGCCACAGAGCGTCTCTGGAGCAACGGCTCCGACCAGAACTCCTCTCTTGGCGGCAGGACGGAGGCGGAGGAGCAGCAGGAGCAGGAGGAGCACCCCTTCCTGACGGACGCCTGGCTCGTTCCACTCTTCTTCTCGCTCATCATGCTGGTTGGCCTGGCGGGGAACTCACTGGTCATCTATGTCATCTCCAAGCACAGGCAGATGAGGACGGCCACAAACTTCTACATCGGTGAGTGCCAAGGGACTAGGTTGTTACTTCGACTCAACAGGACTTTATAGTTGAACATTATAGGGTTAAAACAACATTTTCTTTGTTTTATAAAGCAAACTAATATACGTCTTGTTTAATGGCAGACGTGGGAATTGTGCAAATCTTTTTCTGTTCAAATGTATAAGTAACTTGCATACGATGCCTAACTCTATGTGAATCTTGTGAATGAAATCACACTAGAAACAAGTGTTAGTATCTCTGACAGATCACTTTGGTGTTCAGTAGTCACACCTTTGTGGACACATCTGGTCACAGGTGTACTAAAATATACCTGACAAATTTGGTGTCACGTTTCACATCAAGAGAATGCTAACGTCATGGCAGATTGACTCGTCCACTAAGTAAAAGTCACTGACAGAACACTGCGATGATTGATCACTGTGTGTGTGTGTGTGTGTGTGTGTGCGTATGTGCGTGCGTGCATGAGTGTGTAACTGTATGCATGTGCAGTACGGAGAAAAAGAGAGGTACTTGTGCCCTACATGCATGTGTGTCTATGTTGTAGTCTACGTGAAATGAATGTCTGGCAAAATATCTCATTAAAATGGGTTAATATTCTACATCCAGCCAAGCACCTGCCCCCCATGTCAACACAGTATTGTTAAGGCTGTAAACAGGTACTTTAAAGACCTCCCCAAGTCCAGTTCAGGCAATGACACATACAATGTACAGGGCAGTAGACATAAATTATAATAAATATGTGTTATACCAGCGATTCATAAATACATTAGTAGGTTATTTTGCTGCACTATAGTCTGGCTGATGCTCAACATGTGCCTAGCTCAGTTAATGTGTTAGTGGCTTTCTTTTTAATAAGTAGGGATGGAAATGACGCATTTGCCTTTGATTGTGTGTCTGTGCATGTGTATTTGTGAGTGTAGTCGCCACAGGACAGAACATGTGACAAGCTCAAGGCTGTACTAATGTCCTGTTGTCTGAACCAATCAATTAACAAGCACATTTGTCACTTCTGCCAGGATGCTGCTATAAGGATACATTTGTCTTTATTTACATAAAGAGCAGAGGCAAAGCCAGACCCACTTCTGCTCAAAATTCATAAGCCATAGACGGATGACGGATGACGTGAGCACTACCAGGAATAGGCTTATTCTTTACTGGGTAGTAGACTCTCTTAAAAGGCTCTTAAATCCAGGCGTAATGAAATATTAACCAACACATTATGTAATACAACAATCTAATGTACATGGAAATGGATGTGTCTTACACGTTTAATTGCAAGTAGCCTACTGATGAAGTCAAAAGTAATATATCCTACTCACTTAAGTATTAAGAAGACTCATTCAAAACGGTTTAAGGCAGTACCAACAGGTGTCATCCAGTCAACAGCAGGTTCAACTAATCACGACAAAAGTTTGAGTGTAATTTGATTTGATTCAAGCTATTGTCTGGCACGGAGCAGTTTTGAATGGAGAGTTTCTACATTAGCGGGCAAAGAGGAACAAATCACAGAGCAGACACAGTAAAAATATCTCTTTATTGTGACCCCTCCCCCCATCTGTCTGTTGCAGCCAACCTGGCAGCCACTGACATAATATTCTTGGTGTGCTGTGTTCCCTTCACTGCAACGCTGTACCCTCTTCCTGGGTGGATCTTCGGTGACTTCATGTGCAAGTTTGTTGCTTTTCTGCAGCAGGTGAAGGCTCTGCACTCACTGAGCCGCCATGCAGGCCACCATCAACAACCACACATGACCTTTCAATAAAACAAATATGCTCAGAATACATTATTGTCCCTTAATAGCCACTGAACCTCATTTAAAGCATTTACCATCGGGGACACACAAACATGCCGGCAGAACGGTTTACAGCCAGAATAAAAAATGTGAGTAAATACAAGAAAATATTAGAAGATATTGAAAAACAGATTTTGTTGTTTTTTTGTGACTTAGTGTATAATGCATACTGTTAGTGAGTGGACCACCCTGACCACTAAACTACAGACCTTCAATGAATATGTGGTTCCTTTTCTTTTCCATTTTTCTTCCTATACTATACAAATGTAAAATGATACCATGAGTTGAAAATGTAGGTTGCACAATGTATTTTAAAAAAAAACTTAATTATTTAATAAAATAAATAAAGGAAGATGAAAGTGTATGCTATGTCATAGAGTAGTCTGAAAATGTTTCCTTCTGGACATATAATTACATCTATAATCATTACATACTGTATATAATCACATCAATCATCAGAGGTCAGTCTCCATAGCAGACAGAGAAGACACAGACTGAAAGGATCACAAATGAATACAATGGAAACACCTGTGGATTCCCTGTGCCTTCTATAGCATTAATGCAATACACAAAAAGACAAACAGAAGTCTGCCATTCAAGCCATTCAATTACTTTAAGAATTAAAACATGTACTGCATACTGTATGCTAGTTCTCCAAGAGCAGACATGGAATGCAATTATATACTTAGATTCCTTATATGCATCTTACATTATCCGCCCATTTTATTGGCTTTGTGGTAGAAATGGATCACATACAATAAAGACGTAATGTATACTTGACAAAGATTTAAGTATATCAAATATTTCCACAGTGCTATTTCACAGAACCTTTCAGCTCACTGCATAAACTCATTAGTCGCGAGTGGTCGCAGTCCACTGAACATACACAGAAAGATAACATAGAAATAGTCCACGATCCGTGGGTCTCCTACAAATTCAGGGCTCATAAAATACCTATCTCAGCTGCAGCCTATCTTGGTGGCTGTGAGGTGGTCTGAATACAAACGCACACCCTTGGAAAGACAGCGGTATGGTGCTTTGAAATCCAGCAGGGTAATGGGTACTGACTTAAGAGAGACTGAGCTAGATAGATCCTCCTTCGCTTTCTCTCTTAGTCCCAGTAATACCTACACACTAAATGGTTCCCCAATTAAACATGCTTTAGATGTGGGGTCACATGGCACATAGCGTAATAGCTACCTGAAAGCCTTCTTACTGCATTGACTCAGCTTATAATTACACTGCACAGACAGTGACATCGTTGTTTTTGTGTCTTCAATAGGTGACGGTACAAGCCACGTGCATCACCCTGACTGCCATGAGTGGAGACCGTTGTTACGTTACCGTGTACCCTCTCAAATCCCTCCGCCACAGAAGCCCTAAGGTTGCCATGGTTGTCAGCGTCTGCATTTGGATAGGTCATATTATTTCTTTCAGTGTTATTGCCATATGACTGCATATACTACTGTACATGTATGTTTTTGCCATAATCTCTGCTAGAGGAGCTTACACCAGTGTGTCTCTTGATATGACTCAGCACTGTGCAAAAAATGTTCTAACAACAGGATTGTTCAAAAACATTTGCTTCATTCTAGGTTTTTATTTCCATTTGGAAAAAATGTCTGGCCGTTAAGCCCCGGACACATTGCAAGCGACTAGCAGTGACGAGAGACAATTGAAAGTCAATGTGATTCAGAGACTGGGTGGTAGGCGGATACAGAGTTAAACTAATCTCAACTTCAGGAGACACGATTGAGGTGACTATCAATGGGAGCTATGGATATCGTTGATTGACAGATTGACTGAAACATTTTGGGTGGGAAAGATACGAGAGGGATACCTAGGCAACCAAAGCCTGGAATGTTAACAAGCGACCGATTTTCAGCAATGATCGTTTGCAGTGTGTCTGGGGCTTTACAGACCTCAAACAAGACCTTTGGTGTAATCAATGATGATTGCGGTGTCAACTTCTATTTGTTTTCAAGGAGTCACGCTGCAGCAACATTTCTGTTCAAAGAACCTAAAGGCAACAAAAATAGAACCAAACAAAAACACAATCCAACTTCATCCATGCCATGCTGACTGGAGCACTGCTCTCTTTGTCCATCTCATTCTCACTTCTTCACATGTTCAAAGATGGCCATGGCTGAATGCATAAAACATGACAGAAATGTCTGAACTCAATGACACGTTTGCTACACTAAAGAAGTCATTTGATAGACCACAAGCAATCGCTTGGTAGTTGTTAAGTGTAGCTGACTAAGTGCATTCTGCAACACACAACCTACAGTAACTCCCTTTTATGGGATCGTTTTAGGTCAGTGAATGTAACAAAACGTGAAATGATCACAATAACCAAGTAAATGCAGAGACAACTGAACAGAAGCTAAGAGGCAAAACTTTAAGGTCCCTGTCTTACAGATGGAGCAAAGCGGTCCAGTGTCTTTGCTAGTTTCAGACCAATGCATTTGTCAGATTTCCGTCCAGAGCCAATGTTGAAATAGCAACTTCACCCATGAATGGGTCACGATTCTGCAGAGATTTATGACGACCCATTCATTTGAAGCAGGTGTGTTGGAGCAGGGAGACATCTCAAACATGCAGGACAGCAGGTCCCCAGGACCAAGTTTGGGAAGCACTGGTGTACCTTTTATCAAATGTAGGCTATAAAAGCTATCTTAAGTGCTGTGGGCAATAACAATTACATTATTTCTTAATACAACTGCACTTTCTCTGCAATTCTTCAACAAATTCACTCCCTTATTATTCATCTGTAGGCTCCTTTATCCTGTCCACTCCTATTTTCCTGTACCAGCGTATCGAGGAGGGTTACTGGTATGGCCCCAGACAATACTGCATGGAAAGATTTCCCTCCAAGACGCATGAGAGGGCCTTTATCCTCTACCAGTTCATAGCTGCCTATCTACTGCCTGTCCTCACAATCTCCTTCTGCTACACCCTGATGGTGAAGAGAGTAGGCCAGCCAACCGTGGAGCCTGTAGATAACAACTACCAGGTATGGACACGTTCCCTGCAACCTCTCCTCTCCTTTCTGCTCCTTTTGCGGTCACTTGTTCTCTTATCTACTATTAGCATTTAGCGTGATTGCTTTCCATTGACTTACAGGTCAACCTGTTGTCTGAGAGGACCATTAGTATCAGAAGTAAGGTCTCCAAGATGGTCGTGGTGATTGTCTTGTTGTTCACCATCTGCTGGGGTCCTATTCAGTGCTTTGTCCTCTTCCAGTCGTTCTATCCAGACTACCAGCCCAACTATACCACGTACAAGATCAAGACATGGGCCAACTGTATGTCCTATGCCAACTCTTCTGTCAACCCTATAGTCTACGGTTTCATGGGCGCTAGTTTCCAGAAGTCATTCAGGAAGACGTTCCCCTTTCTGTTTAGACACAAGGTACAAGATGGCAGCCTGGCATCGAGGACGGCCAATGCGGAGATCAAATTTGTTGCAGCAGTGGAGGGCAACAACAATGCCGTGAATTGAATTTTTAATATTTCAGATAAAGTCATTTGAAGATTATTCAATAGCATACATCTGGAAGGCAATTTAAGGAACTCAAACAGAAACCACAAGTGGGAAATTAACCAGCAGCTTTTCGTCTATTTTTATGGTAGAACGATTTTAATGGCGGAAAATTATATACACTGTTTGGGCAGATTTATATCTTCATAATTAATACAGTGGATAGACACTGAGTCCAAGTACAGATTGCTACCAGCACTACTGGCAAAATGTATTCTCCGAAGACACTGTCAACGCTATTGGCATAACAAACCAACATCAAGGACAGTGGCCAAATAACTGAGATGGATACTGAGGTTTAAGGAAACTGAACTATTGTGTTATTTGTTTGCTTGTTTAGTTGTATTTTGTATTACTTTGTCTGTCTTATGAACCATCCACCCAACAGAACACATGCGTTTTGAATATGATTGTATAATTTATTTGTGAGAACACTGTGATTGAAATCCTATTTATAATACTTAATCATATTTCTGTTTAACACTATATGTTTAACAATAGAAAAACTATTCATCTGGAGTTTCCAATCATTGCAATTGCTTGTGATAAACATCTAATGAACTGATCCACTTTCAAGTGTGCAATTTAAAGTGCATGTAAACATGTGGCCATCCAAGAAGAACTCACCAATGGTGCTTTCCATTCAGTATTGCTTGTTTTACAAACTGGAAAGGCAACCAGCTACAGCTAGATTCACTTTTATTCACTTTCATCAGCACTAGTTGTTATCTGTTCACTGAGAATTGTAACCATACTGTGTGTATAACTATGTGCCATCCATCCATCCATCCATTGTCATCCGCTTATCCAGAGTCGGGTCGCGGGGGCAGCAGCTTCAGCAGTGGACCCCAAACCTCCCTTTCCCGAGACACATTGGAAAGCTCTGACTGGGGGATCCCGAGACGTTCCCAGGCCAGTGTGGAGATATAATCTCTCCACCTAGTCC
>JAODUK010000349.1:12500-13802 GCA_027564635.1 Typhlichthys eigenmanni | reverse complement strand
CACAGTCTATGCAACACTGTCACAGTCTATGCAACACTGTCACAGTCTATGCAACACTGTCACAGTCTATGCAACACAGTCACAGTCTATGCAACACTGTCACAGTCTATGCAACAGTGTCCAACACCAATGTGACGGTAGACACACTTGAACAGGATTTTACACTTAGCAGAATTATTGCAAATCGTCACTCCTCCTGACATTGAAGTGCGCAGGCTCAGACAACCTGCAAACACCCTCGTTGTCAGGTTACACCAGGTCCTTTGAATGACAGCATGCTGCTAGGCAACACACTACAGCCAGGCCAGAGCCAGTCAATAAGAGACGTCATTAGCGCAGTGCGTTAACAAACAGTAGCGTTAGGTGTTGTGACGTGTAGAAAACACGGCATAAAGAGCAGCCGGCTCAGGTAACAAACAGGCATTTGATTGGAGGGTGTGAAGACCCTGAGTGGACGGGGGTCTTCCACAGCCTGTTGGTTCTAGGAGATGGGAAGGTGGAAATTGGGAGCGTGGCAGTTCTGGTGGAGGGAATGACTGTTGCGGTTAAGCTTTAGCGCCTTCTCAAGTTACACCTTCCTCCGCGGTGCAGAAGAAGAAAGCAAGAGGATGTGTTTGTGTTAAATTAATTGAAGCTCTTCTCTCGCGTTACCGACATGGGATCCTCACAGGATGTTCTCCCCCATTGATCTGTTGGGGAGGCTGGGCGTGAGGTGGGCTGCTCTCTGCGGAGCAACAGTGAAACCAGACCACAGCAACATTTAATAACAAGTAAGGCTAGGAGCTTCGCCGGGCCCTGGTGGGAGAATCATCGGGACGGGAAGAAGGGCAGGGAGGGGGGCTAGCTCTGGCGCTAGCGTTAGCTAGCCTAGCGGAGGCGCGAGGAACAAAACTGGACGAGCAGCGGTTTGGCCCAGACCCTCGAAACGTTCCAAGTTAAAGGTCGCCAAACATGAACTGCCTCTTTGCTAATTACTCTCATAACTTACTGAATAAAATCTCTCTCTCTCTCTCTCTCTCTCTCTCTCTCGATGTATATTTCCTGTGTTATTAATACTAGATCTTTCTCTCTCTCTTCTCCTCCCCCCATCAGCCCAGACCGTTTCACAAGCACCACAGCGGTGTTGTTGAGAAGAGTCACCACAAAAAAATATTTTTATTTGCATATAAAATAAACCACAAATGAATGTTTGATGTAGACGGCTTTTCTCCATGCAATAAACGGCAGCAAGTTTGTAGCCTATATACTATAGCCTACTGTTTGTAGTGTGTACTCTATATACTATAGCCTACTGTTTGTAGT
>JAODUK010000349.1:0-10000 GCA_027564635.1 Typhlichthys eigenmanni | reverse complement strand
GACAGACAGAGAGATAAGCAGAGAGAGAGAGAGACACACAGAGAGAGAGAGAGAGACAGAGACAGACAGACGCAGAGAGAGAGAGAGACATACAAATACAGAGGTACATTGAGAGAGAAACAGAGAGAGAGAGTCAATAGTGCGTTGTCACCCCTTGTGACATTTAACAGTCAGAGTAGTTCATCGCCGCTCTGTTTCTCAACCAATCAGCAGTCACCCAAGAAGTTTGTATTTAGCTCCAGAAAAGCCTCACTGGCATAATGTTCTTGTCATTACCACACACACACAGAGATTATTTAATTAACAATATAATTGCACTTGCAATTTGCAACTATAAATAGGTATTTCTCACACTCTCTCTCTCACACACACACACACACACACACACACACACGTGCACAACTCCTCTATTCATTTAATATAGGAAATTCCGTTGGCTAAATTTTAACTTCTAATTTAACTAAGGTTTAACCCTTTTGAGCCGATTTCACAAACATGGATAAGCCATATAATGGCATATGACATATAATGTTTCTTTTAGTCTTGAAACTGGCCCTTGGCCTACACCGGCTGATGGAATGTTTGGATGCTGAACTTAATGAACAATGTATCGTTGTGTTTACTTTTCTTTTTTCCTTCCTACCTCTGGACAACTCTGTTGTGGGTTTACCTGAACCAGCACAAAGTCAAGTTTACTGTATTTGTGTACCACTTTATACAGCAAAGAAGAATACGAATTAGGAAGAATTTAACAAATAAAAGACAGATTGCCTAAACAAACAATAGATGTGAATATACTGTAGACAGGGAAACATTACTAAGACTATTGGCAGTTAAAATAAAAAGATTGATAGGAGGAAAACTACATTAACAACATTCAACAGACTTCATAGCAATATGTCAGTATAGGCAGCTTATATGTTTTTGTGAAACCCGATAGATGTCCATTGATTAGGCTACATATGGCGGCTCAGGAAAAATACAATCCTGAACATCAGTCTGTGGACTGGACGACTAGCTGTAGACCTACTGCCTGACAGCAACAGGGAGTGTTTTGGGTGCCTACCAGAATTAACAGCTTGCATGCTTGCATGAGAAAGCATTGAGTTAACAAGAGCTGATATAAAAAAATGCAAACTGGGCTGGCCCTTGCCAAGTCATCGCCCACTTTCAGAGCAGATGTGCTGGTGTGGCCTATCAAAATGGCTCCCAGACGGGAGAAGAGTGGGTCTGAATATCTAATGTGAAGGTTAGATATAGACCAGACAGCTATAGGACACTTTCTGGGCCGGTTTGGGCCCTGCCTTGCAGTGTAGTGGTCCAGAAGCTGACGAGGTTGGTGGAAATACAGCTCCACTCCAGTGCATATTCCAGCAGCAACGCAGCTGTGATACCACTGTGTATGAGTCTAAAGTGCTCGGTCTCTGGCTGCGGCTGTGCAGAGCTCGGGAAAGAAATACAGCATATGTCCTACTGACGTGGGTCCGAACTCTCCAGAGCGACATGCCCATGACGACAGATGATGATGTAAACCATATTCGGTGCCGTGCGTATATAAAAGCAACGACTGCTTACGTAGTCTATTATAACAGCCTGCGTACGGCCTCGGGGTTCTTATGATGTTTGATGTAGCCTTTAATCTACTAGAACCACAGCCCGTCAGACAGGCGTGCTGTTAAATATTCATATCTCAGGCGTATTGAATATAGGCTACAGTTGCCTATGCGGCATGGCAAATAGGACGATAGCGTTATTTGTGTAGATCTGATGGGGAAAACGTCATGTAGGTCCATTGTGTGCATTAGCTGTGGATACTATCATAGCCTACTACAGGATATTAAGGGACACAAATATGCGCGCAGTCTACAACTGGATGAAGTAGGCTATGTGAAGCAGCCTGGGTGTTGGGCCAGGGGGGTTTCTAAACATCCATGTATGCAACATGTAGGCTATCACTATAGTGTGTACCCTATATACTATAGCCTACTAGATAGGCTACTACATAGATGTGCTCCTATTGGTGCAACGCATTTAACACATAGGCGTATTTGATCGGACAGCCTCTTCGTGGAGCCAATGTTGTTTCCTATCTGCATGCCACACATGGGCCAAAATGACTAGATTACCAACACAAAAGCCACGAACGCTTAATTAAAAAGCATAACTACCACACGACTGTTCAGAAAGCCACAAAAATGAAGGCTATGCTTATGGTGTCGCAGCTTGCGTAGCATATATAGCGGGGAAGGGAAAGAGGGGACATTGCAACACCGCTGCCTCAAACCCTGAAACCCACCTAATGATAATGTCCGTCGCTGAATCGCAGTCCGCTCAATGTTTCCAGCGAGTCCTCCAGCTCCGCCGACACATACCGGTTTGCTCCGTAGGCTTCTGTGTGGCACACACAAGACAACTTCCAGGATTGAAGGGTTTGTTCACATAGTTGAGAGTGAGGAACGATCGCTTGCCTACTACTAAACTGCTGTAGTGCCCTTGATAGACGATATATTATTGGGCCAAAATGCAAGGCTTGTATGTGTCAGAGCGCCTGATTGGATCAGGTTAGCCTTGGGGCGGGATTACTGATTTTTTAAAGATGCAGTTTTTTTTGTGTTTTTTTTTCTGTTAGTCTTTGCACGAACACAATCCTCATAAAATGTAAGTTTAAAACTTGTAAATGCAAGTGAGATAGGTTTTCCGTCTGTAGGCCAATACTAGACTACTTACAAATTAACACACACGCACCCAATTATAACAATGGTAGGTCTATATTCTGGATGTGCAAATATAGGCCTATGTCTCAAGTTAATTATGCAGCTACACATTTATTTTATTTTGCTGACACCTAACCATAAATATGATAACTACATCATTTCATATGCGAAATCGAAATGTAGAAATGTAAATTATTTATATTATAGGGTTTCTTGTAATGTTAAACTGTTCATATTGTAAAAAATGAAACTGAAAAATGTTCTATTCATTGCATTGAAAATTCAGCAAACTATTTGCACAGCCTATTTTTTATTCACTTAACAATTCACAAAATTGCAAACATATTTAAAGTATATTTTAATTTGGTTAACATCTGCAAACGTTTTTTGTTTTTTTCTGAATGCTAAAACACTTGTACTGATTCTTCACTTCTGAATTCTGGATTATTGCACACTTGTAGCCAATGCATTTATAAATTGTGTCAAACTTAATGCACATTCTTTGCTTTACACAGTTTGAAATTCAATAACACACTTCTAGCAAAACTGTATTGTACTGTATTCTATCTGTACACCGATAGCCTACACGCTTTTGCCAATTGTTTGTCCACACTGACAAAGGTGAAACAACTTTCAGATAATCCGTTCATTTACAAACCAGAGCTTGAACAACAGGCAACAAGTAAACATTGTGGTCGAACAACTGTGGAGACCAACTTTGGATAGAATTCACATTCATACCCTGTACTGTAGTTTGTTGACATTGTATTTGAGAAAAATAAATACCGTAAAAATACAGTAAAACTGTTTTACAGCACAAATGAAGAAAAATAACAACATATAAATGTAGACAAGGAAACACCCCAGAACCGTACATGCAGCATTATATGTTTGCCAATAGAGGATTAGAGAATTTGTTGATCAGTTGATGAAGCGCACCACACATTCCCCTTCTAAGACATTTATTATATCATATTACTTGATGATGTGGAGGTTGAAAAGTAGTTTTGAGAATTTCAATTCTGATCTGAGAAATATATCAAAGCAACAGAGAAAACAATCACAGTAAATAAATGACTTTTTTCCTTTATTTGTAATGCTGATGTGTTGTGTTTGGAATACACATTGATCCTTCACATATATCAGTGTGTAGTTAAGCCTACTATACTATATCCTATACTGCTCATAGATATGAGCTTCAATTTAGCCCATACAACTAACCTACCTTGCAGTTGCTTGAGACCTTTATCCTGCCTAACCCAACAGCCCAACTAACTCATCTTGCTCATGAGCCATGCAAACGTTTTACAATGTCAAAACGTGCAAACTGTCAGTGTGCTATGAAGCCGCCCATATGCGTCTTTCAATGCATTTCTAGCAGGAAGTGGCTGCGTTGACAGAAACGTGTATAAACCGCGACCAAGTGATCAATTATGCCATTATTGTCGATGCTCTGGTTTCAGAAGCTGTGACTAGTCAGCAGAGCCCGGCACTCAGCACATCCAAGTTGAAAAGTGTATGTAAACTGATCTGAGAGCAGAAAACTGAGACCAAATGAATGTAAAGTCAACGGACTTGAATGTCTGAGTTCACGTTTGAATTCATGTAATGATGGGAGATTTCACACTTCGCTTCAGTTACCTTTATTCTACAATCTGTATCAGTTTCCACCTTGTTGTGTTTGCTGTAGGGATTGATTGGCATTTTGTTTCAGATCTACTAACAGTGTAGCGCTACATAAAGCCATTGTATTTCATTAAAAGATTTTCACATTTGATATATCAGATTTTATCTGT
Organism: Typhlichthys eigenmanni; assembly: GCA_027564635.1. Lineage (NCBI taxonomy): Eukaryota > Metazoa > Chordata > Actinopteri > Percopsiformes > Amblyopsidae > Typhlichthys > Typhlichthys eigenmanni. Next base: position 5,490 of record JAODUK010000349.1, on the reverse strand, counting down.
CAACAAGGCCCGGTAGACCCCCTCAGCCTCTTTTTTACCCAAACAATAATGCATTGGCTTTACCCATAATTCTCAACATTCATTTATCATCAGAACAATAAACAGTTTGGCCTGGTGACTTCTAAATGACTATTGACGTATACTCTCACACATACACACACACACACATACACAAACACAAACAGCACAACAGTTTCTGATGTATCAGCTCGTCCTAGATCTCCTGCCAAGAGATGCAGCCTGCTTATTTAGCGCTGTGTGTGTGCGTACGTGTGCATGCATGTGTGGTGTTTGGGTATGCATGTTCCTGTGTGTGTGTTGTGTTGTGTCCAAGTGTGTGTGTGTGTGTGTGTGGGGTGTGTGTGTGTGGTGTGTGTGTGTGTGGTGTGTTCAGTGCGTGTGTGTTGTGTGCGTGTGTGAGTGTGTGTGTGGGGTGTGTGTGTGTGGAGTGTGTGTGTGTGTGTGTGTGGGGTGTGTGTGTGTGGTGTGTGTATGTGTGTGTGTGTGTTTGGTGTGTTCAGTGCGTGTGTGTTGTGTGCATGTGTGAGTGTGTGTGTGTGGTGTTTGGGTATGCATGTACCTGTGTGTGTTGTGTTGTGTCCAAGTGTGTGTGGTGTGTGTGTGTGTAGTTTTTGCATCCGTGTGTGCGTACGCATACGTGTGTGTGTTGGATGTTGGGGTGGGGGGGTGACAGATGGATCAACAGGGGAGAGAGGGGTTGTGATTATGAGATAACCAGGGGAACAAATGTGGTCCACCACCAATATTTCTCTTAAGTCAATGAAACGTTTAAATCTATACTCGTCACAATGGAATACAAGAGATAAATCATATTACACAATCTATTATTTGGTTTAGTATATAGTATCTAGTCTAGTATCTAGTATTTGGTTTAGTATATAGTATCTATTCTAGTATCTAGTATTTGGTTTAGCATATAGTATCTAGTCTAGTATCTAGTATTTGGTTTAGCATATAGTATCTAGTCTAGTATCTAGTATTTGGTCAACTAAAGACGGTCAGGTGTTATTATGACATCCACCTTGCTATTTCTACCTACATGTGTGCTGTGATGTTTGTAAACTCATCTTTTCTCTTACCTATCCTAAAAGAAACAGGAACAATATCTTTACTATAGATCCCTCACTTCCCAAACAGTCCTGTGGTCGGCATAATAAACCTGCTGTAGGATTTGACAGAGAGCTAGCTACAAAAGAACAAAAGAGAACAAGAGTTTGTGAATCGACAACTCCCCCTGCTCTTTCCCTCTGGAGCCTGTTGGTCTGCTGTTGTGAAGCCCATTTATGAGCCTGTCGTAACTGCGTACGCACATCCATGGGCGTCAGTTTGTTTTGAAAAGTGATGGGGATGGGTTCAGATTTCACAGGCGGATCTTCTTGGCTTTAGAGTTATGTACTTTTTGATAACTAAAAATGGTGGGGACATGTTCCCAGCGTAACTGACGCCTATGCGCACATCCATGTTATTTGGTGTGTAACTGTGTGTGCTCTAGTAGCCTGGTTCATCCATAGTATGGTTCTCAGATCTACTTCTGCTGAGATTATCTTTGTTTCTATATGTGGTATATTTCCAACATTGGCGGGCGATGAATTTATATGAGCAGCCTTAGCAACACTACAGCTGTTTGGCTACAGTGTCTACAGCATGTTTACAATGTCTACAGCATATTCACAGCATGTTTACAGTGTATAGCATGTTTACAGTAGTTTACAGTACAGTTTACAGTCCAAGAACATACGTTCACACAGAATAATATGATCTCAGTGCAGTTATTGCCATGCTCATCACACAAGAGAGCAAATCTCTGAGACAATGTCAATGTTTGGCTCAGTAGATCGCCGCTCCTTCCAGGGCATCTTATCGGTTTCCAATGTTTCCAGTTAGTTAATGTGCCTGTTTAGCAGGCAAAGTGTTTTTAGCTGATTATAACATTTGCTTCCAATTAGTCAATGTGCCTGTTCAGCAGGCAACGTGTTTTTAGGTGATTATAACATTGGGATAGTCCCGTAAGACTAGAAGGTTTAGGGTGGTGTGACACCAGGTAGGGTGTCTTAAAGCTACACTCCTCAATTGCATTAAAGCCCCCTCAGAACATCTATGGCTTAATGGTCTGTCCATTCCGTGGTCCCTGTCTTGTAATTTCCTGTGTTCATGTGTGTTTCAGGCCTGTTCGGTCACTCCATGCCCTGTGTTCCCAGTCTAGTAAGTTCCACCTGTGTCTAAGGGTGTATTCACACTAGAGCTTTTAGTGCGCACCCGAGTTCGCTTGAGCCGTTAGTCCGGTTCGGTTTATTGGTGTGAATGCTCTCCTCCGAACTCGGGTGCGCACCCGGGACCGGACCCGAGTCCTCCAGAAAGCAGAGGTCTCGGGTACGGTTCATCCGAACTCCAGTGCGGTTCGCTCTGGTGTGAACACTATGCGATCTCGGGTGTGCTAAAAACAAGAAGAAAACAGTTTGTTAAAGTGGTTGTATGAAATGATCGTGGGCAAGGTAGCCTACACTGTGGTCAACGAAGGACGTCTTCTTTTTACAATACAATTATTTCTTAAAACAAACTCAAAGGCAAATACATTTCTACAATGTGATATAAATTGTCCAGCCCCCGGGAAGAATGTAGAAGACGACTGTACAACAGTTGGGCTCATGGGCAAGGCTAGCGAGATGTGGGAGGGGCGTGGGTTCACAAACATACTAAACATGTGCCTGAAACACAACATTATTGTTAACCTGATCCATATACCAGACTACCATTAGAGACAAAGGTTACTTTAGCAAAAATTACCTTCACTTCCTGCAAAGATGACAAGAGGAATTCTTCTCAGTGGAACCTAATGCTGTACATTCATTGTTAAATTAGCGGTGACACTTGATTTGATTGGATTTCTTTCCCACTTTGCTAATGCCTTTGAGAGCCCTTGCCTATCTCAGCTCCTTATTGGTGAAATCTGAGCTCTATCAACACGACAAATCCGTCCAATAAGGGTCTACTGATTGTGTCTCAGAGCCTTGTGTACAAGGAAGAGAGGTTTAGATAGTGAAATGCCTCATCTATAGGCTCATTACATCAGACAGAACCACCTTAATGACCAGCTTGGTTGATGAGCAACTTGAAGTTAGTGTGTGTGTGTGTGTGTGTGTGTGCAAGAGTACGTCATATTGTCTTCATGAAGATAATTTTTCCAATATGTTAAAAGCATATGCATATATTTGTTATATATTATATACAATATAAGAAATGCAGTATATGATACACAAACCATTAATAAACATACTATATGTTTAGTTGATGACATCTTAAACTATGACAAAACTACATATATAAATATTGCATGTGCACATGAAATAGAGACAGTCCAGAGACCAGGCTGAATGCAATGACACTGAAGTAGAGTGTGTGTTTCAAAATGGTGGTAGAGCTAGATGAAGTGATATGAACAGTGGCAGCAACGGCGTTTAGTTAAACGCTGCTCCAAATGCTCTTCAAAAGTGCTGGTAAACAATCCCCAGTGGAGCGCGTCCAGACCCTGTTCACCAGGTGCATTGTGGGTCTGATACACCAGGCTAGGGCACATGGTGACTTATTAACACAAGTGTGTACGTACAGACAGATGCACACCGGTGCCATTCCTACCTGGTACTGTATATGTGTATCTGCTGCAGTGGACAAACCTTTGGCCTTGGAGCTGAACATTCTGTTTCAGTTAGTGTTCATTCATTACATTGCTCCTGGAGGACGGGTAGCTGAAGGTTGGATACAATCCAGAAATTATGTTAATGTCATTTTCAGACTCTTCAAATTGTGGCTAAATGACAGGTAGACTGATTTGACAGACAGGAAACTTCAGTCCAGTCCTTTCAGGGCCTTAAAGACAACACAACTGGAAAACCTTTAGTAAGGGACCCTTTATTTTATAATATACTGTAGCGTTTTATTTTTATCGGAAAGGCAGGGAGTTATTGCCTGCGTGACAGCTCCACCCACAGTAGGGGATCTTTAATGCTATCATAAACGATTGTTTGTTGACTGATCGATGGTTACCTATTAGCACTCTGACATGCCATCTTCAAACATGTTGTGTTTTGGTCAAGACGTCATGGCATCAGTCATCCTGCACCAGTTAGTGCGTCTGATAAAGTGTTTGTTTTCTGATAGCAGCCTTTATGGGCTCATATTCTGACAATCTGTAACATGTGCTTAAGACAGATTATTCCGCTTCTGGCTTTGTCAAGCTGTATGAGTACACACCAGACGATAATGTATAAACACATTTCATCCAGTAGGTATTGATCTGAAGTGAATCCACGTGGAGGTCTTCCAGTTTGCTATAACCTTCCACTTTTCACTTCCCAACGCCCACAGTGATGGTTGGTGATCAATTTGAAACCAAACAGTGAGCTAATGGCTTTGGGCTCTGGGCCATCAGTTCAGCAAATATGAATCATGTTCCAGTTTTGATATGCACAAGACATATCTCAGATTAGGCTAGTTAAATGTTTGTTCAAATGTAAATAAAAAATGTGTATATAACCAGACCCCACAACAATAGTGTGAGCTTTATTCACTTATTTTGTGTAGGAGTTATATTTGAATAGATTTAAACTTTATAGAGGTCATCCTGTGTACCGTATGATGCACTGCGTCATGCATAGACCCCCGGTCGAGAAGCAATAAATGTGTGGAAACTGACATCCTGTTGACTTACGAGAGGAGATCACAGTTGTATAACCGTAAACTCTGTTCCATCGCCTGACACAGGTAGATTATATCTGAATGATCCTAGGACCCAAACAATGTACATGCAGTAGGCCTACTGATGAGAAAAATAAGTAAATATATTTGGATAATGAAATTTACAAAGGCTACATGCCACCTTTGCAAACTTGTCTTATTCCCAGTGAATTTGGAGGATTGCTATAGGAACGTACTGCATACCATGTTATAGGTAAATGCCTATCAGTAAATATCTTCACAAACAAATCCTTAAAAACGAATCTATTCAAATGAGAGTTTAACTAGCTTGTAACTGCACTGCACTGCTAAACTGCTCCAGAAAATGGTGGCCATGCAACCTGTCTGTTGTCTATATTTATCTGCTGTTATCTTCCTTAATTTCTTACTTTATTTTATTTGTTATATCATTTCAGTATCATATTATGTATTTTAATTGTATTCTTTTTACCATACTTATACCCCTATGCTGCTAACAAATAAAGTCCTCACGGAGGCCTGGTCGCTGTACCAGTGTTGTTGCAGTGGGAAAAAGACCTGTGGCCCATTTGGAACGATGATCATGGAGACGGATTACGTATAGTCACACTGTATTGTCCTGTTGTCTGGGTATCAATCCCAATGAAAAAGCATAGTCTAATATTCTGTAGTTTGGTGAATATACAGTACATGCAGGGTCTGTATATCTGAGGCTGTACAGCACCCTACATGCAGGGTCTGTATATCTGAGGCTGTACA
>JAODUK010000348.1:0-13803 GCA_027564635.1 Typhlichthys eigenmanni | reverse complement strand
GAGCCGGAAGGCAAAGCTCTCAATCTACCGGGCAATTTTTGTTCCTACCCTCACCTATGGTCATGAAGGGTGGGTCAAGACCGAAAGAACAAGATCACGGGTACAAGCGGCCGAAATGGGTTTTCTCAGAAGGGTGACTGGCGTCTCCCTTAGAGATAGGGTGAGAAGCTCAGCTACCCGTGAGGAACTCGGAGTAGAGCCGCTGCTCCTTTGCATCGAAAGGAGCCAGTTGAGGTGGTACGGGCATCTAGTATGGATGCCCCCTGGGTGCCTCCCTTGGGAGGTGTTCCAGGCACGTCCAGCTAGGAGGAGGCCTCGGGGAAGACCCAGGACCAGGCTATTTTCCAAGGCTATTTTACCTGGATGTGGGTCACACTTGCTAGACCGGTTATAGAAACATAAAAAAACTGTTTACAGCATTGGACTCCACTGTAACACCTAGCTGTCTGCATGAACAGTGCATGTGATGCAGATGTCACAGTTGGAACCAGCAGCAGTAGACCCCTGGGTCAGAGGAACTCTAAAGATGAAGCAACGACGTTGGGAATAAGGACGTAGGGAATAAGGACGCAGGGAATAAGGACAAAGGGAATAAGGACGCAGGGAATAAGGACGCAGGGAATAAAAACGTAAGGGAATAAGGACGTAGGGAATAAGGACATAGGGAATAAGGACGCAGGGAATAAGGACAAAGGGAATAAAAACGTAGGGAATAAAGACAGGGAATAAAAACGTAAGGAAATAAGGACGTAGGGAATAAGGACGCAGGGAATAAGGACATAGGGAATAAAAACGTAAGGGAATAAGGACGTAGGGAATAAGGACGCAGGGAATAAGGACAAAGGGAATAAGGACAAAGGGAATAAAAACGTAAGGGAATAAGGAATTAGGGAATAAGGACATAGGGAATAAGGACAAAGGGAATAAGGACAAAGGGAATAAAAACGCAGGGAATAAGGACGCAGGGAATAAAAACGTAAGGGAATAAGGACGTAGGGAATAAGGACGTAGGGAATAAGGACGCAGGGAATAAGGACAAAGGGAATAAGGACAAGGGAATAAAAACGTAGGGAATAAGGACATAGGGAATAAGGATGTAGGGCAGACACACCGGTAGCATGCGAGGCTCCTATCATGCGTCCGCGGATGAGTCCTTCTCTCTTCTGGTTCCTCACCAGCTTCACCTTGCCTCCCAGCTGCTCCCTCACATAGCGGCCCAAGTCCTCCTTTAGGTCCTCTGGAGGAAACACACATTAGAACCCTAACTCTAACCCTGGTCAGATATTGAACCTGCTAAATATTCTAGTCGGGCTTTGCGACACATGGCTAACATGTCAGCTACACTCAACTGGCATTGAGTTGTAACCTCTCACATAGTCAACAGTACACCATGGTCCCACACGGGAGCTTCCGATTCTGTCTGACATGACAACAGGACAAGCGGACAACCATACCTTTCTAGCTCTGCATCCCATCCCTACCTAGCTCGCTGTTGTCATCCACCAGGATGATCTCATGCAGCAGGTAGTCTGGTGTTCGATCCAGAATACTGTGAACGGTCCGCAGCAGGGCAGAGAACGCCTCGTTAAAGAAACATATCACTACACTGGCAGAAGGTAGAGCCAGTGGGTAGACCTTCTCCTTACACCTAGAGAGAGAGAGACATTGTCAGATTGTCATTACCACTGGTGTTTTACTGTGGGGTCCTTTTGTTTGTAATACTGTTCTTCTTATTGAGTGCTACCTGCCCTCTAGCTTTGGAAACACTGTCATGCTATTAAAGCTAATTTGAATTGAAAGAGAGACATACAGAGAGAGAAAGGGAGTGAGAAAGAGGTCCCTGTTAAAGGCAGGGTTAGTCATTCTTGCTAATTTCGAGCTCAAATCAAAACGGTATCGTTCTGATTTGAGTCCTACGGCTTTGTTGATACGAGCAGTGTTCGCCACTTTGTTCCTATTTACTGAGCCAGGGCTGTGTAGAGATCAGATTCTGTTTTCAACACGCACAGAGAACTATAAACTAGCGAAATGCGGGGAGATACTAGTTGAATTTGACAAAAGGTGTATTATCTTACATTTAGCTTACAATAGCTGATTATACCTTTAAGGAGAACACTTACTGGGAGTCCTGTTAAGGGGAACACTTACTGGGAGACCTGTTAAGGAGAACACTTACTGGGAGACTTGTTAAGGGGAACACTTACTGGGGGTCCCTGGTGTCGGGGAGGTCTCTGTGGGAGCCCAGTCTGGTGGAGATCAGGACATTGAAGGCATGGCGATGGTAACCTCCATCCCTGACCCTTTGGTCAGCCTCACTGAAGATCATCCCTGAGAAGAAGAAGAAGTTTGTAGCAGAAGTAGTTATTTAACTAACTAGAAACTGTTCTAAAACTAAAAGTGTGTTTCTAGCCATGGAAAAGGAGGCTTAGCCCTTCCATCCCAGAGCCCAAGACAGACCCCCCTGCCTGGGGAGAAACACGGTCCAGCAGTGGGGTGCCAACCTGTCTAGGCTTGGGCAACATTCAGCATGGATTATGACCACATCGTAAGAAAGGACAGTCAGCAGAAATACAGAACGTCTTCAATCACATCTTTACAATTCAGATAAATAATAAATGACAACACAATAGCTAATTAATATAGTGTTCCTGCTCTACACCTGGGAATGATTGTTACCAGGGGAACAGGTCTATGTTCTGCTCTAACAATATCAACTTGGCCTGACCTGGCATTCTAGACTGTCATGCTAGCCTGGCATGCTAGGTAGCCTGTCATGCTAGCCTGGCTTGTTATTTATGCATGTTAGTTATTATTATTATTATTATTATAGCATATTATAAACGTTATATATAAACTGTAACAGCAGCAACATTTATTTTGCTGTGAAGTCGGAAACCTCCCGTTCTAAAACTAACATGTAATGTAGCTGTAATGTGCACTTCTCTTAAACAACAGACATGCCCAGATGGGTGACTGGGCCTTACGCACCCATCTCTGGAGACAGCTCTCCTCTCTGATTGGACGCCAGCTCCCCTCCTCCCACCCTGGCAGGCTGCCTGCTGATTGGCTGGTGATGGCGTGGCTGTATGGGGGCGGGGTCGACCCCCAGGTGGAAGTAGAGGAAGAGGAGAAGGGACCAGGTGATGGAGGTGAAGAGACAGCCGTAACAGAAATACCTCAGGGTTACATTGGCCATGGCCGAGAGAGCATGCCGTTGCACTGCGAGAGAGAGAGAGAGAGAGAGAGAGAGAGAGAGAGAGAGAGAGACCGAGAGAGATGAGCTTCCAATGGGTGTGATTGGTTTGTTGGTTCTACTGCTGAAAGACAGACAGACAGACAGGCAGGCAGGCAGGCAGGCAGAAGCTATAACTCACTCAGCTCTGGTAGAACAATAACAGACATCATGTGAGCGGTCAGCTGGTCATAACAATGCTCAATCTTCAGCCACATAATAACTATCCAGTCTGTTCCACTAGTTAGTGAGCTGTAACCTGAGCTAGCAGTGTCCAGTATAGTAATCTGACACAGGGTTCAGCATCTTACAGAACTGAACTAATTCACTTAGAGTTAGTTCAGTTGCAGTGGTAACATCAGGCTGATCTCAAGCTGAAACCATAGAGGACTAATTCAGCACAGTAATACTTAGTTTGCACCCAAGTATCTTTTGAAATATTTTTCCTTAAATATCATATTCACCATCTGCGGGGTTGAACATGGGCTAGTTTAGACAGTGGCTGGTGAAAAAACAACAGAACTAAAGCTATTCTACTAAAATTACAATTATAACAATAACAGTACCGTAAGATGACGAATCATGAATCATGCTACTAATATCATATAATAAGCAGAGACCGACAGACCGCCCACCTTGGCTCCTGACAGAGATGAGCTGCGGTAGCTCGGGTCGTTCTCACACGGACCCGCTGTCCTGCAGGGTTTACCTTCAGACCTTCATGGTTCTAGTCCTGAACGGACAGACCTACAGACCGACCGACCACCGTTCTTTGGACCCGGTCCAGATCCGTCAACATCCCAAGAAGTCCTCAGTTTCACGTGAACCGGGAGGCTCAACCATGGCCTCGCCGCTTCTTCTTTGGTTGTTTCAGACTCTCAATATGATGGTGAATTAACGCCATCTACTGAACGGGCATACGAACTAAATTATAATAAGTTTTTCTCTGAAAATGCTTTGGTGGGAAGTCGGGGAAGGCAGGGTCTTTTTCGCTAGGTTATTTTGGGTAGGTTTTTGATTAATTAGACTAGTAGTATCTGTATTAATATGAATCCATCAATGGTAATGTTGGTTGTAGTCTAAATTGAGAACAAGGTGGAGATGGAAGAAATGCTCCACTTCATTTTCCTAAATGACATACAATTATTGCTTTTTAAGCTTACAAATATCTGTTATATAACATGATATGAATTCAGACATATCATATTAATTAATATCATACTTAACGTGGAAATAAGCCAAATGATCACAGGAGTAAATAATCACATATGAAACAGAATATATTTATTTATTTAGTATAGAACAAAATACATGCTATTCACAACAGAGCATTTCCATATTCATGATCAGCCTAGTGAGATGAAATTGTACATAATAACGTAATACTTAACTTAAAGATTGAGTCAGTAATTATACGATAATACACTTTTAGTTCAATTCAGATAATATGTTCCCATGTTCCGCTCACTGCCCGCTCTGCGCTCGCTGAAAGAATCATATGATGTTTCTACACGGCCCTGGCTCTGTAAATGGAAATACAAAGCGGTGCAGACCGCACCACACAGCACTATTCAAACCTTGGCAATGTGTGTCCAATGAGGGGGTGGAGCATCTGAGAGAGCAGCCAATGGTGTTGAAGAGGTAGGTGTTTTTGTGTCTTTCTCCACAACGCTTAACTCCACCTTTAATAGGATACACTTTACACTAACCTCACAAAACTTTTATACACACAAAATGTGTAACATAAAAAGAAAGGAATTTCAAACCAAAGTTCACTAAAAACATAAAAAAAACATCCCACCAAAATTAATGAGTGTATGTGAACTGTGAATATAACATAGCTCGCTGTCTGTCAGTTATAATAGTCACCAGTGTGTCTAAACTGTGAATATAACGTAGCTCGCGGTCTAACTGTCAGTTATAATAGTCACCAGTGTGGTCAGGGTGCTAGTAGGGTCCAGTAGTCGAACCAAAGGAATGTTCACCCCTGTCTCCTGGAACACCTGGTTCTGCAGAGTCATAGCCAACAAGGAATCAATACCAAGTGACCACAGGGGGGTGTGGTTATGTATGTCGGCTGTGGCAATACTGCTTATGTCACTGAGCAGTTGTAACATATTGTCATGTATGGAGGACACATGTGGAACCCTGGCTGCAGCATGTTCATCAGCGGCCACCTCTGCTTCCACCAGCGCTGACAGTCTCTCTCTCAGGAAGGCATTTTGGGAGAGAACATGGTGACGTAGGTTTCTGAAGTGAAATTTGCATATAACCTGCTGTGGCCTGTTCATGAGCACACACTTCTTAAGAGCCTCGTGAACCTCCCGGACACCCAACACCATCATCCCTTTCCCCTCCAGGAACCTCTGGAAGTGGTCTTTGTTCAGCAGGAGACCCAGATTCAAAGGACCCCAGTTAATAGACTGTCCAACAAGGCCACGCTGTCTGCGATAATGACAGAACGTGTCGAGGAAGGAGTTGGCTGCAGCATAATTGCACTGTGAGGCATTTCCAATTAAAGAGGAGATGGAGGAATAGCAAACAAAGTAATCTAGCTGGCTGTGCAGTGTTGCATAGTGCAGGTTAAGAACACCAGCCACTTTGGGCTGGAACACTCTTCGGAAGAGAGACTCATTGAGACTTTCAATCAGGCCATCATGTAGCTCTGCAGCACTATGAAACACTCCTTTGATTGGACAAGAGGGGAACCTTTGTTGGAGGTCTGAAATGGCCGCCACCACTTGTGTAGATACAGAAACATCACACTGGAGATGTGTTATTTCCACCCCTAATATCTTCCGGAGTTTGTCCATCTCAAACTGGATGTCTTCCGACACACTACGTCTAGAGAGTGTTGCAATGCACCTCCCACCATTATGAGCAATGAACTTGACTGTCTCAAGCCCGAGACCCGACAGGCCACCAGTAACGATATAGATACAGCTCAGCCTAAATAGTTGCCTTGGCGTGGCAAGCAGACATATATCTGATACCGGACAATCTGCTTCGTCCACGTCTAAGACGATTTGTTGCACAGCGCTTGCTGTAAAGTATGACTCAACCTCTGCGATCACCTGACCTTCATTTGCACCCAGTAACTGAAATGTGTTGCTTTTCAGAGGTAGCAATGCTGTATCCAAGCCTAGGGACAGGAGCCAATGACAAATCTTCCTATTGTGTGTTTTTAGATTTCCTCTCTGAAAGACACTGGACACATTCAGTTCATTTACACATGTGAATTCATTGTTCCACAAAAACATATTAGCTGAGAATAAGGATGATGGTTTATTGCTACACACAAGAATGATGTGGCCCGCCAGGTCATTCACCTCAGGCCAGGCCTGGTCAAACGGAGGCAGGAAAACGACTGTATCACACTGCTCAATGTGCTGCATGTTCTTACTTAAACGTGGTCGAGCAATAACATTCCACCCCAACCTGTTTGCAGTCAGAGCTAAGACGTTTACCAGACCAGAACACTGGCTGGTTGAGATGATCGCCAACTTCTTGTGTTCTTTCACTTGCGGCAGTATTCTCTGCATGATCTCCCAAGCCAGCACAAGGTAAGATACACAGGGAGTCTCTCTAAGAAATGGTAGTCGGTCTGTGCTGTAGCATGCTGCTTCAGGAATCACAACCTTTGCAGTGGCAGCCACTGGATAACAAGAGGCAATGTGATCTCCTACTTTCAGAGAGTGAACATCTTTCCCAACCGCTGTGACAATACCACTGAAGTCTAAAGCTATGAGAGTGTGTCTCTGAGTCGTGTGCTTGTTCCAGTATATTGCCTCACCATAGTTCAGTTGGGATGCACTCACAGGAAAGTAATCAGAGGAATGCACACATACCTTCAGTAACTGAATCTCAACAGACTGCTCCTCGACAAACATTCTTTCTGCATCACAGGGTTTGGCAGACAGGGTTGACATTTTATATGGATCATCTGTCTGCAGGAGGAAGTCATTTTTGCAGATAGAGTGAGTCTCACCAAGAGCCACATCTTTCATAGGAGTTCTCACTATTCGTGTTAACATTGCCTGGCCTTGGCCAACTGTGACCTCATGGTGTTTACAGTTATTTATAACATGAACCAGCATTTGAATGTCTTGATCCTTCACAGAAGCAACATCAACCAGCTGAAAGGAAATGCCTGTTAGCTCTGCTGCACATGCCCTGGTCATTCCTGACAGCACAAAACCAGGACTCAAATGTTCTACAGTCTTCTCTGCTGATCTGTAGGTGATAACATGGACAGTAAAGGAACGTTTACTCTCCTTCAAGAGAAGAACAAGCTGGCGAAATTGCTCACAGCAACCAACCAGGCATTCCAACATGTTTTCAGGAGACAGGTGACTCAAATCCCTCATGCCCCACATGAAGACAATATCGTCTATATCTGCATCAAGTGAGAGAAGCATTACGTCACAGAGTTCATCTGTTGACCAATGGTCTCTGTTCATAATCATTATTGAGTCAGGGTGGACATATGGTCTTAACGCTTGAGAAATGCCGAAATGATCTTCGAGTATTATGGCTTTAATTTTGCTTTTGAGGTCAATCTCATGTAGAGTTGAGACAGATTCATTATGGAAGAACAGTGACTGAGAAACATTGGTGTAACCACCCAAAAGCACAATCCTCACATCCTTAAGCTCCACCAATACACTCCCTTGTTTTGTGGAAAAGCAACCACATACTTCAAGGTATTCAGGAGTCTCACGTGTTGCTCTTAAATACAAGACCATTTCTTGTTGTAGAGGTCCTAATAAGGCTACACAACCAATTGCGGAGGGAAATCCCTGCCTGGTTGGGTTTCCTCCGACTGCTACCACTGCTGTCATTTGCATGAAATAGTCCAATACCACAGGATGGAGACAGTATTCATGAAGATGCTTAAGTATCTCTCCAGGGACTTCAATGATGGTTACAGCTTCTTTGAATTCGCATCCAAATCGCACATTATCAAGCTGTTTGAAAACAGAGCCATATTCAAAATTCACCTGGGAGAGTATTGAATATATCTCTTTTCTCTTGATAACCACGTTGCACCTTTGCAAGATAATGTCAAGAGAAAGGCTTGGCTCCTCTACCTGGCCATTTGTACACTGCCATGTGCCATGTGCATGTGTTGCTGTTGAAGACTGCACTTCAAATGAACTCCCTCTCTCTGCATGCTCCAGTATGACTCTAACGTCATTAGAGTTTGAGTTAAGTGTGAAGAGTTTATGAAAAGTTACACTGAGCTGAAGCAAGGAAAGAGGCATCTTTGGCTTCAAACTTGCCATTATTGAAGCGTATGCCAGTTCCACATACAAGGCTCCAGGGACAACGACAACACCTTTGTTTGTATGCTCCCAAAGATAGGCAGCATTCTCAAACGAAAGAATGAATGTGTGCTCTTTTTCATCTTGCGCTGTTTGAGAAGTCAGTGGATGTTGAGAGAAAACCGTTGTTACAGCCTCAAATCGCAGCTCTTTCTTCACGTTATCAAACTGATAGATTGGAGAAGCTGTTGGTAGCGTTTCATTGCCACTATAAAATGTTTGCCAGTCAACATGTATTCCAGTTTCGAACAGTTTTGCCACAGTAGACAGCATTGTCTCATAATCCCTCTCCGGTTGCACCGATGGGAGAACAACTGTGTCCTTTCCCAAAGTCTCTTGTATGTTCCTCTGCAGACTTCTACGTGGTCCAACCTCCACAAAGACCACATTTCTTTTTAATTTCATGTGATTCTTTACAGCTCTCAGCGTTTGTTCAAATAAAACAGATTCTCTGATATTCTTTGCCCAGTAACTGCCTGTGCTAAAATCACCAACCGAACATGTGTGTCCAGTCACTGTGGAGAAAAGCTCACAGTGCGGATCTTTTACAGCCAAATTGCTGATGTTTCTCTCAACATCCCCCAAAATGGGATCCATCATCTGACTGTGATAAGCGGCAGGAACATGCAACACATGGAGAAAGAGATTAGCATCTATAAATGTGTCTTCCAACACCCGGTGAAGCATGTCTACAGCATGCGCGTCACCTGACAGGGTGCATGACTGGGGGCTGTTGAATGATGCTACACTGATCTTCTCAGGGAAGACATGGAGAACCTTCAAGACCTGGGCCACAGCTATGTTACCAACTACAAGCATCTTCCCTCCAGTGACCTTGCTCTGAAGAGCGCTGCGGTGGTAAATCACCTTCACCGCATCTTCAAGGGACAACAGACCAGCACAATGAGCAGCTGCAACCTCTCCTACAGAATGTCCAAGAACCACATCAGGCTTCACCCCCCAGTGGTTCAGAGTGCAGGCAATGCCAACCTGAATGGCAAAGAGTCGGGGCTGCACCGCGTCTGGTTTGCAGTAGTCACTGATGTCATCACTGCCTGACAGGCTTGTGACTCCGTAACTCTGAAAAATATTTTCTATTTCTCTGACCTTGTGTCGGAACACAGGCACCTCTCTAAGAA
Organism: Typhlichthys eigenmanni; assembly: GCA_027564635.1. Taxonomy (NCBI): domain Eukaryota; kingdom Metazoa; phylum Chordata; class Actinopteri; order Percopsiformes; family Amblyopsidae; genus Typhlichthys; species Typhlichthys eigenmanni. The sequence goes on along the minus strand of JAODUK010000348.1, from coordinate 4,108 downwards.
GATGTTCACACATTCCCCTGTAGCAAACCCCGTTTCCACAAAACACAAAGACCAAATGGACGTCTGTCTTTGTTAATTCATACTTTTGGCTCAGTGCAGATGTTATCTGTGTTTTTAAGTCTGTGAATGAAGATGCTAACATGGCTTTCCTATATCTGTGTTTGTAATGACTTCTTCGACACGCTGATGTATACGATAACGCTTGGATGTCAGTTGTTGCATCTCTGGAAACTCTCTGACTAGTGTCCATCAGACACATCATCAGAGACTTCTCAGAGGCTGCGGAAAACGCAAAGAGTCTATGAGAGCCAAATGGTTCCACCCCTGAGTGTGGGGTTTGAAGGAACTCCCTCACAATTACATGTGCATTTGTGCCGCCAAATCCAAAACTGTTGATCCCAGCCAACCTCTCAAGTGACCCATTTGTCTCCCACTGCATAGTTTTGGTGGGAACATGTAACCTGAGAGCCTTTGCATCTATGCTGCTGCTTTCTTCAGAGTAGAACAGCGAGGGGACGATAGTTTCATGCTTCATCATCAGGAGAACCTTGATAAGCCCGGCCACTCCAGCGGCTGATTCTGTGTGTCCAATGTTTCCCTTTAAAGATCCAACATGGAGAATCTCTGAACCTACAGGCCTGGTTTTGGAAATGACGTTTGAGATGCTCTGCGCCTCTACTGGGTCTCCCACTGGGGTTCCTGTCCCATGGGCCTCAATGTACTGAACATTGACTCTGTCAGTCTCAGAGTAAATTCTTTGCAGAAGCTCCTCTTGTTGAGCCATGGAGGGCTTGGTGATCGGAGTCACCGATCGGCCATCTTGGCTGACTGCAGTTTTGCTGAGAACACCCCAGACTTTGTTATAGTCCCTTAAAGCCTTTGGATGGAGAGTGATGCGAATTAGAAACGTATGTATGCATGATGCGTACATTATGTTAAGGGAGTTATTATTACTGCAAGGGAGTACAATGTACTTACATGTTTCAGGGGTTTCAGTAGAAGTATTCCACAACCTTCTCCTCTCCCGTAACCATTAGCAGTTTTGGAGAAAGGTCTGCTGGTTCCCTCAGGTGAGATCATCCTGGCCTTGCTGAGAGCAACAAAGACCCCGGGCTCTAAAATACAGCTCACCCCTCCACAGACAGCCATGGAACAGTCTCCTGGGGGAGGAGGGGTGTGATGAAACTGTTTACCTCTATACATGTAGTACTAACAACAGCCAAGTGAGTAAAGGGGCAGCACCTTGCTTGATAGCCTGGCATGCTAGGTGCAGAGCCACCAGAGAGGAAGAACAGGCGCTGTCGATGGCAAGCGATGGGCCAGTGAGGTTAAAGGTGAAGGATATTCTGTTGGCAGCCACACTCATAGCTGCTCCAGTGGCATGGTAGTGGCTTATTGAGGCGGGGCTGTTGTTGACCAGGGTCTCATAGTCTCTGTTCATCAGACCTGTAGCCGCACATTTACCATTACAATACAACACACTGTTGTATTATACTGGTGTATATAAATATGTTGTATTATATTGGTCTAATATGTTGTAGTATACAGGCCTATATAACTATATGTATTATATTGTGTGTATGTATGTATGTATGTATGTATGTATGTATATATGTATATATATATATATATATACACACACACATATCTCATTAAGGCCTCTCATCAGACAGGAAGCTACTTTCAGGAAAGCCTCCCTGGTTGCTATGGTAACCCTTTACAGCACATCACAAGATATAGGTTACTAGGTTACCTATATAAACCCCGGTTCTGCTTCCACTGATGGTCTCCATGGTGATGCCGGCGTCCTCCAGCGCCCGGTATGTGCATTGCAGCAGCAGTTTGTGTTGAGGGTCCATGCAGGACGACTCCGCTTCCGAGATGTCGAAGAACTTGTGATCGAACTCATTAAACCTAAATAGGGAAGAGACTTGAACCATGTCTGGTGTGTTTACAGGTGGTGTGTTTACAGGTGGTGCGTTTACAGTGCATTTTCAAGTAATGTTTACAGGTGATGCGTTTACAGTGTTTACGCAAGTGGTGCATTTAGTGTTTACAGGTGGTGGGCTTACAGTGCATTTTCAAGTGATGTTAACAGGTGGTGCGTTTACAGCTGGTGTTAACATGGTACTTACTTACCCATTTATAAGAGCAGCTCTGTTCTTTAATATGGCTCCAGGAGGGCAACGCCAAAACGTGTTGTTGAACCTCTCATCTGGGATGTCACACACACAGCTGGTCCCCTCATGCAGAACCCTCCAGAAGTTTTCGAGGCCCTCCCCTCAAGTACCACCAGGGGCATAGCATGTATCAATACGGCTCAGACAAATACTAATAACATCTTAAGAAATACATTTGTTTGATTGTTACCTCCAGGAAAGTTACATCCAATCCCAACAACGGCTATGTCTTCTCCCTCCATCACTGTTAATTAAGCTAACGTGGCCAAATCTCTGGTTCTTCAGGACCTCATGCCCTCCTCAATGTTGAGTCAGACTAGTAAGGTCCTCCCTTCCTGTCTGACTCTTTATAAACACTGACATGAAGGAGACAAAGGCACCACTCTTTCCTCGTTACCCAACAGTGACACACTAATAGCAGGTTAAAATGTTAAATCAGCACCACTAAGGTTTTGCTCCGTTAGGTCAGGTGACAGATATTGATCTCTTGCACCATAATAGCTGGGGACCACCAGCCACAATACATTGCACTGTGTGGAGGGATGCAGTACAATGTATTGTCTCTGCGTCTGCCCAGTGAACCTGTAGAGCCTACTGACTGCAATATTACACCGCATAGAGAAATGCCTTGGATTGAAATCGTGGTATTAGCCTAAAATGTAAACGTTTTAATTGAGTTTACAATAAACTGAAGCTATTTGGCTTGTGTTTTCAAATCATAAACGGTTTACTAATGATGCAATTTCAATAATAATAAACACTAGAACATACATACTGAATATTAATTATTTATTTAAGATTACATCCAGACAATTTATGTCTGAAAATCTGACAATAGGATATATACACACACAATTATGACATCATATTCTACCACTAATATCAGGAATAAAACTAATTTAAATAAAATACTTGATAGAAATGTACCAGTTACATTTGAGAGTTAAAAAATAAAGAAACGCAATAATGTCATGTAGTACTTCTGCCTCTATACTTCATGATGTGTGCTCAGAGATGCTGCTCTGGTTGCTCTGGTTACAGTTTCCCTCCTGTCAGCTTGAAGCAGTCTGGCCATTGTCCTCGGACCGGTCTTCAACAAGGACCAAAGAACAGATGCTCCCTGGTGCTGCTGTTGTCCACACCACTCATCTGGCTGTCTGCATTGTGCTTTACATGCTTCATTCACATGCTTCACACCCAGAACCAAACAAGCCGTCTCAGAGACATTAAATGGTTAGGGTTAGTTGGAATAGCCAATGGCAGATGGAAGGTTTAAGGTGATGTGTCTTTGAAACGAAGACATGTTAGATGAATGTGTAGTTTGAAAGTAGAAAAACACTAATTCTGAGCAATTGTCTCTGTTCACAAGAAGAAGCGTTTGCATTTAATAACACGTTTCCTTAAAAGCGTTGATCGATTTCCCTTTTGTTGTTTTATGGGTATGTTCAGCGCCACCCTGACAGATGCATTACACAATCCAAAACAACTCATTTCAAACTAATCATTCAGATTAGCGGTTACATTGGACATAACAGAAAAAGAAGAAACAGTGTACTCAAAGGCCGGTATTCTCTACACTAGGATACAACATGATATAATATGTACAACCTGTATAGGCTCAGATCCATTTGTTTGCTTACCAAGTTGAACAATGGAATCAAAAGACCCTTCTTGTACATACAAGGCCCCCCACCCAGGCCCCCCACCAGGTCTCAGTGGTCCAGAGCTTTTCCTTCCAGAACCATCTGGACCTCTCTGGCGTCCAGCGTCTCATAGGTCAGCAGAGCGTCTGCCAGCTTCCTGTGCTCTCCACTGTAGGTCTCCAGGATGCTCCTGGCCCGCTCATACGAGGCCTGCAGGGGGACACCAGAAGGTCTGGAGGGGGGACACCAAAGGGTCTGAAGCGGGGGGGGGGGGGGGGGGGGGAG
>JAODUK010000347.1:0-13803 GCA_027564635.1 Typhlichthys eigenmanni | reverse complement strand
CCACCCCCCCCCCCCCCCCCCCCCCCCACACACACACACACACACACTCACACACACTTTCTCACCATTGACCTGAGCTTCCCATCAATGTGTAGACATCTGTGGATGGGCCTCTATGGGTATGGGTGATGGATAGAACCGCATTGAAGCTTAATTGTACATTACAGCTAGACTTTTGCATGGAAATATTGTTTCTACACTCATGATTATTTTCTGTCCACACCCAAGTGGACAGAAAATGCTCTTTGCCGTATATCGCATATGTTTGGTCAGCCTGTAATTTGGTAAACGAACCAAAATATTGTGATACCAGATCTATTATTTCCAAACTGCCCTTTTGAAGTTCATTTAAAGATCCCACATATCCGCAGGCCCTCCGTCTGAATATTTAATTGAAGAAACGGATAAACCGTAAATGTTCCTTCCAAATATCAGAAGTGGCTTTCTGTCGCCTCCTCGACTTTAAGTGCAATATTTTTAATTTGACACACAGCAGCATGGTTCCCTTGTGCCATTACAGTATATCATTACAGTCTGCTCACACCATCGGACCCTATGAGTGGGTGGGTGTCTATGTGTGTCTGTGTGAGTGTGTCTTTGTGAGCATGTATGCGTGTGTGTCTTTGTGAGTGCGTGTGTGTGTATGTTTGTCTGTCTGTGTGTGTGTGTGTGTGTGTGTGTGTTTGTCTGTCTGTGTGTGTGTGTGAAAATGTGTATGTGTGTGTCTGCGTGAGTGTGTCTGTGTGTATGTGTCTGTGTGTGTGTGTGAGTATGTGTTTGTCTGTGTGTGTATATGTATGTGTGTGAGTATATGTATATGTGTGTGTGTGTCTGTGTGTGAGTATATGTATGTGTGCGCGTGTGTGTGTGAGTGTCTGTGTGTGAGTATATGTATATGTACATGTGTGTGAGTGTCTGTGTGTGTGTGTGAGTATATGTGTGTGAGTGTCTGTTTGTGAGTATATGTATATGTACATGTTTGTGAGTGTCTGTGTGTGTGTGTGAGTATATGTATATGTGTGTGAGTGTCTGTGTGTGTGTGTGTGTGTATGTGTGTGAGTATATGTATATGTGTGTGAGTGTCTGTGTCTGTGTGTGAGTATATGTATATGTGTGTGAGTGTCTGTGTGTGTGTGTGTGTGTGTCTGTGTGTGAGTATATGTGTGTGAGTGTCTGTGTCTATGTGTGAGTATATGTATGTGTGTGTGTCTGTGTGTGAGTGTCTGTATGTGTGTGTCTGTGTGTGTCTCTCTCTGTCAGTGACCAGCCTCCCTGCGTCACTTTCCTTGCCTCTGTTTGGTGATGTGACCCTCAAATGTCAATGTCCCTCATAAGGTTTAAGGGCCGCCTCGTAATCCACTTTGCATCGCTTAGTGGTTTCTGAGACGTTTTTAAAAGGGCTGTGTAGTCATAATGAATCCCAACGTTCCCGTCCATAAAAGTGTAAATAACAAGCTGGCCTGACACTGAAGTAAATGCAGAAATGAGGGGGCAACATCACGTCTGAGTCGGATTTCAAGAGAAACGTCACCGTAAAGGCCTCGACAATATTAATAATACAGTACTGCACTGTTCGTGACAGCTATCTTACGGCCATCGATGGTTGTGTGATGTCATAACCATAGAACTATGGTCATAACACAACCAGAGTTGGGTTGGTTACTTTTAAAATGTAATCCGTTACAGTTTGTAGTTATCTGACTAAAATTATTATCATTAATGTCATTTTAGGATGAAAATTTGACTAAATTTAGTAACATTATCTGATTACTTTCCATTACTTTTAGGTTACTTCATGCCTAAACATTGTTCTTTGAAATGCCATGCAAAATGTAACCAAATCATTCAATTTGTGACCGTTTATGTTGCTCGGGATCATTTTAAAGTAGGACTTAATTTCAATTATTGATAGACGTTAATGAAAGATTAATAAGAGAACAGCCGCTTATTTTATGCATTTTTCTTCTGCAAACTTCCCTATTAAATTTGAAAATAGTCGTAGATGTAACCATCTAATCAAAAAATAAACAAACCGTAATCCGATTCCAATAATTTATCTGGTAACTGTAAAGGATTACAGATGATGTTTTTTTGTAATCAATTACTTCTAAACCCTGAACACAACACACCAGCACTTCGGCATGTTTTACAATGCATAATATGGTCAATTAATTGTCCAGTATTCCTGTATTTTATACAGAAAATGTGCATGCCTACTGTGACATTTTTCCAGACCTGTGCTTTGAAGGCCAATAGTCAGTAATATACACTTGCCAAAAGGAGCCTGGTGTCTGGTAAAGATGCTCAAAAACGCAGAGTCCTTCTCACACATCAGACAGTGAGCAATTGGCAGGGACCCCTGGCAGTACAGCTGTGGAGGACGAGTGCAGCCAGGTTTCCCCTTCACATGGACACTGAGCCCAACCTGAGAACTGCGTGTGGCAGCCGACCAACAATGATATTATCCTAACGTTTTCATCAGTGTCTTTTCATCAAGCTATCATGGCCCCCGGACTTTACGGTGAGACACGCGACGGAGGGAATAGAACCAAGTCAACGCATTAAAATACAATCTATTTAAAGCTGTGACTGATTGTGTGCACCGAGACCTGAGCACCAATTACGAAGCCGATTTACACACGTCGGGATTGAGTTACGTAGAATAGGAGCAGGTGAAAATGGTCAAGTTCTCTGCCGACCTAGGCGTTACATCAACTATTCCTCGTGTGTGGTTCTCTCTGACTTAACCTCCAATCTTTTTTTTCTCTCCTCCTATGAGTTTGACATAGTTAATGTCCTGTCCTTGTGTGGAATTCATCAACCCCCGGGTTCCAGGCCAGATTACTTCTGTCCGATTGTTTCTCCAAACACTCCCGAATACTTCACAACGGTCTGCTCATGAAGAAGGAATACCTGGAAGATCAACAGCAGGAGACAGTGCTACCAGAATTATAGGGAGGCGATGACACATGTATGACTCAAAACGTTTCAAGGAATGATTCACACTGGCATTGTATATGACCAGTCCAAATATCCCTCAGTGTTATTACTGCCTGAGTGAGTAACGTTGGCAAGGTGTTTCTGACAAAAGTCTACTTGGTCAGACTAAGTGTAATTAACCTTGGAGTCACAATGCGAGGAAGTTAAATGTCCAGTTCAAATTGGAAGCGTGTACGCTGACAACAGTATTCATCAAGTCCATCCAACTGGATACTGTATTGGCATCTCTCCCCCACTACAGAAGCATATGCCCAGTTAGTAGTCATTTGTGTATTCTTGAAATACTTGTGTCAGACGGCAATGGACGATGGGAGAGTTAAAACAGGACTGGGTGTGCCAAGTTGCGATTATCGCCACTGTAATTTTAAGATGCCACCCAACAGCTACTAATCGAATTTGGGCTTCTCCTGATTGCTAAAAGTAGGTTTTGTGTCCTTTTGGGTCAACCTGAGAATTTTCTCGTTGACTTCCAGTCACATTTTCCACAAAGCAGGCAAATCATTTGAACAAATATGTCTGTGGCTTTAAGTGGCTCCTATACTATAATTACAATTTGGTTTACACGGCTAAATTAAATCCAAGGCTCTGGTGTGAAAATGTCAGTTTAAATGAGGGGCGAATTGCAGTTTCTGAGACAAGGGTTTAAAAATGAATTTGGACTGTAATGACACGAGGTGTTGGCGTGACGATGAATGCAAGTAAAAGCTCTCTTGGGCCAAATCGTCTAACCCACATTAAATGATTTGACCGTGTACTTTGTGACAATTTTGTGATGTCAACTGAATGTCTGCTTTTCACATTCAGGAAAAAAATGGTCTCAAACAAGGCACATTTGACTGCTACAATTAGTAGCTACATTATAAAAATATAATTTCCACTAATTGGCTCATTTTTCTTATTCTGCAATGTGAATGGGGGTCAACATGAGGTTTGCATATTCCAGAAGTAAACTAATTCGATAAACACAATGAAATAAAAATCTAAATTACAAACCCCTGTCAGAAGAACAACTCATTAGATTGTGGAGGGTAAACGTGAGTAACATACTGACTAGCCAATACAATAGCAACGACCAAATTATGGGATTTTAGTGTTTTATAGTAGACACAACAACCGCACTGTGTGAGACCAAAGAACACATACCACTGTCTCTTAAAATACAATAGCCTACTGGATTTTAGAAAGTGTGGCACAGGACACTGATGTTAGGTGCCAAGTTTCCTACATTGTGGACAACAATAAAGATATTGTGTGGTTCACCAGAAGTTACATTCTGCAGGAAAATGTTGACAGGGTCTCTCAGATGTGTAGATAACTTAAAGGTCATGTCAGGTAGGCTAACAAGTTAATTTCAGGGTGTTTCACTTAACTCAAGACAATAAACTTCCCAAACTTAATTAAAGTGATTACAAGAGTGAAGCATTCATTGGCGTGTTTGCACAAGCTGTTAGTAAATGTGACTTCCCCTGTTAAATGAAAATAAACACAAATAAACAATAATTACATATAGGTTTTAGCTTACTCATGTCTTTTGAATCACTACCCTGAATAAACCCCAAAAGAACACAGAGGCTATGACTCATGGACCTATACGTGACAATTTATGTAATTACAGGCAAATTGAAGGTTTATCAGAACTAAACCGTGTGGACAAGACTGTATGAGTGGCCTATTCCAAATGTCACAGGACCACCATTATGGTTAGTTTGTTTCTAATTGATTCGTTCTGCAACGTCAGACGGCTTTCACGCAGGACTAGATATAGCATGTGATACCTCAATAGGCGTGTAGGCTATAGGCAACAACTCAACCGTTCTGAAAGTCCTCAAAATATATCATGCAGTAGCCTATCACTGGCTGTATCATGCAGTTAAACAATAGCCTATAGGAAATTGGTGCATGATCCGTACGTTTTGCGCGAAATTATATTTAGTTCAGAGATTAATGCAGGACGCAGAAGGTGTTATCAATAGTCTGCTGCCCACGTTGGGATATATTTAGGCCTATAGCAAAACTGCAAAACGCATTTTCTAGCGCCTCTAAATTCAAAACAAAGTTTAATAATACTAAAGCCGGCCTGGCTAAATGGTAAACATATGGAAAAAGTCCAGCCACGATATAACGCCACACAGCGCAGTGCTGTATCTCCATTCCCTCCCACTTTTCCTTAAAACGGCCGCGGAACAGGCATAAAACATTAACTGTATGTTCGCAGGCTCGGGCAGTGTGCTAGGAAACATGAGAAGGGTGAGATATTCAGAGTCCCGGGCGCCCCATCGCAGGCCGCTGAATAAAGCTGAGAGGCGACCGCGGTTCGTGTGGTTTCAGCTCAGGAACTTAAAACGAGAACATGTGAGCAGGGAATGGGCAACTGGAAACAGGATTATAAACAACAAAGAGACGCAACAGGGGTGCTAAACAGGTAAATGACAACAATATTTGACTGAGGTTAGGCAACTTACTTGTAGCTTTGATAAACTCATCCAGGGCAATTAAGTGACAAGGTGATGATGGCACCATATCCCGCGTAGCTTGTACTGCAATTGTGCTGAAAACGCGTAGGTTGCTGTTATAAAGGTATCTCTAGTTTTAATCCATGATATTGTACGTATATAGCCATGTATTTATAGATTCTAGACGCGTGTGGAACAGGTTTTAATAATTAACCAAATTAAACAATTGTGTTGCGCCGCGGTGTCATTTAAAATAGTATTTAATACCGCAACTTAGCTTTTGGAATTATAACTTTCGGCAAAGAAAGAATTCCATTATTATACACATAAATTGCCTCTGTGTGGAGGCATATTCGGCTACTCGGTAGCATATTGTGTGATGTGGCTTGCTGAATGCTCTGTCGATTCAACTTTACTGAAGCAGAACGTATGCGTTGATTTGTTTTGCTACTCACTTTTATTGAATTCGCATTACAAACGAGCAGCGTTATCTGTCCACGAATATGAACATAATACCCTACGCATGGCCATTGAGTAGATTGAACGAAAGTGCAATAGCCTATGCCAGATTAAAAGTGCCCGTTTTACATTCTGTTCTCGGTTTATCCCACAGGAGAGACACGAGGATACTGCGGGAGCTTCGCTAAACACCGTGACCCTCCGAGGAGTTATTTTTTTTAAATTTTTTGAATATATCTTTTTTAATTTTAAAACTTTTGCGCAACAGAGAAAACGAGGGACTATCTTCTCAAACATGAATACAATTGTGTTTAACAAGTTGAGCAGCCAGGTCATGTTCGAGGAGCAGGCGAAAGAGGTCGAAATGAGCAGCAGAAATTACCTCGAAGTAATCGATAGGCAACATCCCGACCTGCTCTCCAGCAACCAAGCCATCAAAGATAACCTCGCTATGAGACACAGAAGGACAGGGTAAGTGAAATTCACTTACACGGAGTACAAGGAGATGCAAGACGATATTTTTCAATCAACCGTGTTGAGGTGTGTTTTATAGACTACAGCATGTGTAGTTTATTACTCAAGTGTATTTATCATGGCAATTTAGATGCGTTATGTCCACGTGAAACGCATTCCAAAATAAATAAATGAATAAATAAATAGATTAATAAATAAATAAATTAAATAAATAAATAAAAGAAACAACGATTCTTAGCCGTGCTTAATCACACTTTTACGCAAGCCAAGTTAACAGCATTGTATAGGTTAGGTTACGTCATTATTTTTATTTGACGCGTAAATTAGTCAAATTATTATTTTATTTTATTATTTATTGACACCAAATATTTAAAATCTCCATAGCTGCAAAAGTTGACGGGAAAACGGCAGGAAATTAATAGGCAGTTTGCCTTAGGCTGATCTGCATTACATGTTAATATTCACAGATAATGTTGCACACAAATATGTATGCAATCCGTTGTCTGTAGCGCGTTTAATCGAGATCTACATCTGCTTCCGATAAATTAACATGCCCCTCATCTCAGTGTGTGGTCTCGTCACTCATAGGCGCAGTTTTTTCTTTTTTCTTTGCTACAACGGGTGATAGTGTTAATGATCTTTCTGTTTTTTGGGCATTTACCGTACTGTACACAGCCTACTGTAAGGCTTCACGTTACTTACACGACGTGCACCCGTATAGAATGACGCTTATTAATGCGGTAGCTGTGGAAGTAAACGTATGCAATATTCTGGGCTACTCAGTCTGGTTACTTGGCGTGCGTGTGTGTTTGTGAAGGATAACGTCGTGACCTTAGTGGCTGCCTACGAGTGAACAACATCTACCAATTAAATATATGGGTGTGCGTCTAGTATTCATGTCAACCGTAATTCACAAAGTAAAAACGTTCTTTAGGGTGTTCGTGCAGATCTAGATTACAAGGAAAATATTTGTAGAACATGAACCTCAGGCAGACTTGGGGTTAGAAGAAAATATGTTACATCTGTAAGTCTAAGTGATAAAAAAGTACAATATGAGCGCAGCGCCATACTGACATCTACAGGTTAAAAACAGAGACAGGTGAGGCCTGAAACCCTTTACAGACAAAACAACAGACCGAAAACCTATATAACTTTCATGGCAGTATATTTATAATTTGAAAACTGGTTTGGCTTAAGATAAATAATTTTTTTTGTTTTTACACTGATTCTTGGAAGTGACTCATCTCTCTCTCTATCTCTCTCTCTCTCTCTCTCTCTCTCTCTCTCTCTCTCTCTCTCTCTCTCTCTCTCTCTCTCTCTCTCTCTCTCTAATTACGACGATAACGTAACCGTTCTGAACTCCAGATGGACAAATTGAAACACATTGTTTAGATCCAAATTGGATACGATTTAATTGCATAAGCAAATGTCTCAATTGTATTTATTTATGTAGGCTGCATATTAATGTGTAGGGATTTAGACCTAAAGCCTATGTCTAAAGTGACTTTAAAAAAATAAACAGAGACAACCACGCATGAAATATTTTTGAGCATACCCAACAAATACTGAATTACACATTTGGACTAAGTCACATTGAAGCAAAACTCTATTTATTAGCCTATTAAAGCCCCTGAATGAAATGTGATGGTTCCTGTGTCGGAATATGCAATTAGCCTATACATGTTCCCAATTGCCCATATCCTAACACTGCCGCGGTAAAGTGAAACTTGCGTGCACCTGTCGCTTTGCAGGGGTCGTCCCAACAGCGGGAAGGTGCGACACAAGCGCCAAGCTCTTCAGGACATGGCGAGGCCGCTGAAACAGTGGCTCTACAAACACAGAGACAACCCGTACCCCACCAAGACGGAGAAGATCCTACTGGCGCTCGGTTCCCAAATGACGCTGGTCCAGGTGGGCTTTTTCAGTCATGATGATGGAGGAAAGAAATATGAATACAGATTGTTGAATTGTCGTGTCTATTGTTAATAAACTATAATAGCCATATATCTAATTTGCAAGGGGGAAATATATTTTCTTATATATCTGAACTAAAAAATAATGACATATACTTAATTAATCCTTGTTTATAATAATATAGGCTATGTCTCAAGCTTAGGCCTATATAACATGTATTACATAGGCTACCTCTAGTATTATTACAAATAAAAAATAAAACGACATAAAACTAGGAAGAGCCAAGTTTATGGTCTGTTTCTGCTTTAAGTGATTAATGTTCAAAATATGAATTCAGTTTTCCTGTAGTGGAAGCAAGTAGAGCACAGATCTTGGTAACTGACGGAATGGCCACATAGTGTGGTGCTTAGTGCTGTGTGTGTGATTGTGTGTGTGTGCGTGCATGCACGCACGCTCTTTCCATCTGGCACGTGCAGCTGATTGTGAATGTTATCATCTGGCTGACAAGGTCACTGATACGGCCTAGAAGTATCAGGACGGCACACGCGCCTCCTTGTCTGGTTCTCATTTAGGGGCCTAATGAAGCTGTTTGTTTTGGTGCGGAGGAGCTCAGTGCAGTGGAATGCTTTGCATTGGCCATTGGTGATGCTGTCGCGCACGTGAATCAGCACGTGCATGGACCAGCCCTGTACCCATCCAACTAAAACCAGTGCCATACTGTACCAGTGTTTTTAGAAAGAAAGAAAAAAAAAACCATTACGGTACTGAAGAGTGGCACTAATAATGTTGGGCCGCCCTATAGATTTAGCTGCTGTAGCTAAGATTTGAGAGTTGCAACGGGAGCTAGCTAAACAATAAGGAATGAGAGCAACAATACAATAACCTCCTCTGCTCATATCATTGACAGTCAAGTCAGTTGATGGGCCAGTCAGGACAAAGGTGCCATAATTGCCATAAATCATCGGGCTAAATATGTATAGATTTACAGTAGGCCTTGGAGGCGGGGGCCTCCAACAGCAGATATTCTCACATACTGATAGCTGACGATGATGCCTATGATATTTTTAGCCAATTACACATAAGGTATAGCTCTAAAATCTCACCTAATATATTATTAAGTGTTAAATCCCTCTCCGGCACATGTTAAGCCATCTGCCCCGGCTGTTATAGCAGTCTTCCTCCTCAGTACATACAGTACAGACGAACCGTGGGCAACGGAGCGGGGTTTTGGCGGCGGCAGCTCTTATGAGCTTTCTGCGGGTGTCACCCGAGTAGGCATGCCATCCTCCCCTTCGTTGCTCTGTTTTTAATCACACAGAGAGCCGTCGTTCCTCCATGGCTCATTACCCGGCCGTGCTGCACCTCCCCATGCCTCCCTCCCCGCGTCCAAGCCACATGCAGCTGGGCGCATCAGCCTCTGCGGTTCCCCTCGAGGGCCAGCGGCTCTGGAGCCCCAGACACATGCATGCAGGGGGGCGCAGAGGGACTGTCCTATTTAACGAGAAACACACAATTGAAATAGATTGAGGGATCAGCAGAAGAAAAAAAAGAAAGCAAGTGCTCCAGCATAAGGCAGACCGTCCCGGCCTCTTCATAAGTCGCTTGAAGTACTGTATATTGAGCATGAAAAGTTATTCTTGTAGAACATCTAATGGTCTCCCTTCCCAGTAAAACCGAGAGTGCCGGTTCAAGTGTCCTTTTTGTTGCATCTCGAAGACAGTTTTTGGAAAAAATTTATTATTGGAGGGACGCTCTCGCGGTCCAGAATAAGTATTTGGGATGGGGAGGGGGGCCACATTACGGTCGGAACATTTGTTAATGAAACGTTGAGCTGTTGGGCCTGTCCAGAGCCTGCAGGGCGCTAAATGTTACTCGACGGCTTTGATACGGATGAGATGAACAGCAGTGCGTGTCTCTTCTGCTAGAGCGCGTTTGCCTCAAGAGGCTTTGGGAGGCCTCCCCAATGTTCAGAGCGGAGAGGGAAAATACGACGAGGGAAAACAAGCATCCGGGCACAGTCCACTGCAATGCGTCTCACTGTCCTGTCTCTTCCCTTTGTCCCTCAGGGTGAAGGAAGACAGAGCGCGGGCGGCGTTTTCATCCTCCCCCCGCGCAGCTTAGTCTTTGTTCTGTCACAGATACACAGAGCTGTTAAAACAACAGGCGGCTTGCCTGTACTGCATGTTCTTACTCTCTTCCTCTCCCCCCCTCCTCCGGCCCAACTCCCGCCCGCAGGTCTCCAACTGGTTCGCCAACGCCCGGCGGCGTCTGAAGAACACGGTGCGGCAGCCCGACCTGAGCTGGGCGCTGAGGATCAAGCTGTACAACAAGTACGTGCAGGGCAACGCGGAGAGGCTGAGCGTCAGCAGCGAGGACAGTTGTTCAGAAGGTATCGGCAACAGATGTCTGAGCAATGACAAAGATGGCGCACTGTGATGCATTTCAATGGGAAGTGGGTGTGTCACTAAAGCCCTTTCTTGGCAAGTCTCGACACTCGGCAGCCATCTTTGAAACGCCCCGGGCAGTTATTCAGGAGGACAGTATAGGCAGGTGGCTTATGTCAATGCGACCACATGATTGGTTAAATAGGTTAATGCTTGGCAGTTATAAAGCAGACGATTGGCTCTTTTGGATTATGTTATGTGTTATTATTTAGATATTAGCGTTTCAGAATTCTCCCATAGAGCTCCATTCAAAAATGATCTAAGTGGCATGTCTCCATATAATATAGTGTCTCTGGTGTCGCTAATGGCATTTTGCTGTGGAGTCTGACGTAGGCAGTGCACAGACAGCTACATCTACCATGCGTGGCCTGAAACAAAGTCAATTTACCCCAGAAATACTTGTGCGCCCTCTCTGTTAAATTCCATTCTCTCTGGTATCGGCTGTGCGCTGTGTTGGATCTTCACCTCTTATCAAAGCATCTCCACCGAGCAGGGGTGCAGTTTCATTACAGAGAAAAGGTTTGGTTATAGCTGTCGTTCAAAGGGCCACACAGCGGGTGTAGGTTTTTAGGAGCACCCAGGTGGTATCTTGCTCAGGGTGGGCCCACGTAAAACATTGAACCCAGGACCGTTTTATCTAGGAGAGGCCTAGGAGAGAGAAGGCTATCCCTCCTGTCTATTCTTTACAACATGTCAATTATTTTTTATGTCTGTGCCATGTGTTAGCTTGTTTGTGATACAGACACATTTGTTTAAAAGCATGTAAGCACACTCAACTGTTCGTGGTTATGTTGCTGATATAGTTGATCTTGAGTGTGAAACACCCGATAGCTTAATCGCGTTACACGTGAGATAGCTTTAGCGGCAGGGGGTGAACACTGGCCGGGTGTTTGAGAAGGGTGTTGATATAGCTGCACGTGGTGGCGCTATCACATTATCAGCAGCACAGCACACACCCTGACATGGATGTCACCGGTCAGGTCTCACAGGACAAAACACCGCGCTCCTCTCCTCATGTTTTGTGTTGTTTGACCTCTGTGTCAGTCAGTACAAAACAGCCTTGCAATGTGGGGACATGCTCAGTTTAAACATGGTGTATGTACAGTATGGTGTTTGTGTGTGTGCGTGTGCGTGCGTCCCAGCCATGAGACGCCAAGAGCCCACGGGCTGTGACACGCTGTCATTGCGACACCCCGCTGGTCTGCCCTTCGGGATCGCAGCCTACAATTGGAGATGAGGAAGCTCATTTCCAATTGCATGCTCTTTGTCAGCGGTGTAAATGTTTTTATACTGCACTTATACATCTCTGTTCAGCCGTGGAACACACAGACACAAAAGGACAAATGTAATGCGCAATATGCTGACGCAGAGGGAAAACGAGAGAGAGAGAGAGAAAGAGAGAGAGAGAGGAATGCACGCGTGGTGTTTGCATTGTGTGGACCACCGCACCACCCGATGGCCTCTGTATATCTCCCTGCCTCTTCTGCCTGTCACATTATGGTTATGGAGCCCTCCGCAGCCTTCTCGGTTCTCGCCCGCCGGCCGCCCCTGCGCCCAAAGGCCCTCCATTATATACTTAAGCCTATGCTTTTGTTCCAGGAGCTGTTTACAAAGCCAAGTCTGGCCCAGAGAGCATTCCTCCCACCGCCCTGAAGTGGTCCTCCCATCTGCTTGTTTTGCAGCTTGTTCAGATAGGACCGCGGCCCTGGGTTAGACACGGTCGGCCTCGTGAACGACGTGTGTGATTTCACCGGGCAGCTCTAACCTACGGGTTCTCCCTCACGTCCACAGAAGGGAGTGACGGCCCGGACGTTTAAGCGCTAGCCCTATTCGAATGTGCACCTTGGACAGGACGAAGGGAAGGCTAGCACATATACGCCATGTGGTTCTGATACGTGGAAGCTATAATTATAATTTGGCAGGGACTGAATCAAAAGTCCGACCTGCCCAAATTACCCAATTACAGCTCTTGGCAGGGACAGTGAAGTGCGAGTGAAGTAATCCCCCTGATTTCCCTCCTGCTGCGGGGTATCTGGTTCTCCGGCGCTGTGTTTTATCTTTTCAGTCGCTTTCATCAGGTGCAGAGCCGCGCTCTAATTCAATCTGGCCTCAGAGCACCCTGGTAACAACATAGATTTTATTGTATGCTCTGACGGAGAGCAAGCTGATCGCTTACGGTGTGGCGGTGAGGGTTTAGGTCACCGTGAGGGCATTTGTGGGCATTAAAGGTAATACCAAGTCACTCTGACCCTGGCGATTCACATTCTGACACTGGCGAACAAACAAATAGATGCTGCAAGACATGTAGATGCTGCAGGCCAAGCAGATGCTGCAGGTCAAGTAGATGCGTTGGGTTGAGAGATATGT
Source organism: Typhlichthys eigenmanni (assembly GCA_027564635.1). NCBI lineage: Eukaryota > Metazoa > Chordata > Actinopteri > Percopsiformes > Amblyopsidae > Typhlichthys > Typhlichthys eigenmanni. The sequence continues at coordinate 692 of JAODUK010000347.1, read as the reverse complement.
TCTTGTAAAGGTACAGTCAGCTATTGCAAGCTAATTGTAAGCTAACACACTTTTTGTCAAATACGCCAAATATCTCCTCGCACTTCGCTAGCTTACCGTTCTGTGTGCATGTTGAACAAATGAATGCAGTACCTCTACACAGGCCTGGATCTGTAAATAGGAACACAAACAAAGTGGCGAACGCCGCTCACAACAACTATGCCAACAATGGTGGGGGGTTCTGAGGCATGACTGACCCTGTCCGCTTCCTTCTCTCAGACGGCGACAACCCCCAGAGGACGCAGAGCAGCCCGGGGGTGGAGTTCCACAAGCCTACGTACCAGAGCGTCATCAAGAAGGAGGGCTCGGCCATGGCCATGGGCGTGGCCATGGGGGCGGGGCTGCGGTCGGCCGCCTCGCTGGCCGAGGACTACACCACGCCGCCGCCCAAGTACAAGAGCAGCCTGCTGCACCGCTACCTGAACGACTCGCTGCGCCACGTGATGGTGGCCAACGGCGTGGTGGACGCCGCCCGCCGCAGGAGCCACTCCGGCTCCTTCAGCTCCAACGAGTACGACGACGACATGCTCTCCCCGTCGTCCTCCGAGGCCGAGGCCAACTTTGTTTATCGCGCCGGTAAGGAGCCACATCGGCCACATTCCTACCCCCTCCCCCCTCTCTCTCCCCCTCTCTCTCTCTCTCTCTCTCTCTCT
>JAODUK010000346.1:0-37361 GCA_027564635.1 Typhlichthys eigenmanni | reverse complement strand
CAAACCGCGGAATGTCATATGTCCGTGTTGTGGTTGCTGCCCGCTACTGGCAAGTGCACCGGGTCATTTTGACCCATCGGACAGCGCGAGGGTTAAAAAAAAGGTAACTTAAAGTTTTTTTATTTTTATTTGTATATAAAACACAATTTTAGCATCTTTATATCTTAACACTAAGAGTACTCCCACATCACACTAAAAGTTCTCTCCTAAATTCTATTCACAAAGCTGCTGAGACAAACACTAAGAAATTGGGGAAAACTCTTAAACTAAGAGAAAGGGTGGGGTTCACCCTGTTGCTACGGATGATGCAGTGTTTCATGAACAGTGATTGACTGATAGGAGATGGGTCATTGAGTTCTGTCAATGAGGTCATGGACTTTGCCAACCCTATCAAAAATAGTAGTCGACTTCATTGGCAGCTACAATCCTATTTAAACAAGAAATCTACATTTACATTATTAAAACTTGAAAAATATAGCCATACATGTGGTGAGCAATGTGTAGCAAGAACATGTGTTGATAAAATAAACACTTTGCTCTTAAAACGTGGGTAACGGTATAATGTTGCCCTAACACAATGTGTTAAAAACAATACCAAACTTTACCCCAACCCACTTTAACATATGATGGCAACGTTAAATTACAAATAAGGAATTTAAATCCAACACAAATCACAAATAAACACATATCACACATGAACACAAGGGATTCTGGGAAAGTAGGCAGAGGCACTGCCAGATCCACCAATGAGTTAAGTGTGAAAAGCGCTGGTATCCTTTGTGGTCTCCGGCAAGGACAGAGATTGCAGAATTGAAATGACGTGCCCCAGGTCATTAGCCCAAATATGTTCAACTAGACAATGTTATATTCTCTCTATCATTCAATGCATTTAGCCTACAACATACAAAAATTAACATACATGCATTTATATTTGTATATTACGTACTATTATTAAAAATATGTATTGCAATTATTTGGAATAGGCTCAGCATCCAAGGTTCTATCGCCTATAGCCTCAGTGGCGCACATTGAACAAAGAGACAGGGCTGAGGGGAGCATTGACCCTGCAGCATCCATTTAGAACATGGTTGAAGTGATGTAGGAGTCTTCTTGACTAACCTTAACTTCATAGGTTTAGGGGCTAGTTTTAGAGCTAAAATGCTTTGTGAAATACTCCGACCTAAAATGTAGCAGTCCTAAATTTAGGACTGACACGGCCATTATTTTTAGGAGTTTCTCCTAAAGTGTCACGTTATGAGCTCCTTTTAGCCTTAAGATGCTTTGTGAATACCAGCCCTGGTTAGCTGATGCAATAATAGCATAACCTCTTAGCCACGGTAATCATCATTTGATGTAAATACAGACTACTACTTCAAAATGACAATGCATTTAAATATGTGACACCTCTGTGCAGAGGTGACAGACAGACTGAAGAGCTCAAGACTACATAGTCTTCAATAATTTTCTTTTAAGCTTTTAAATCAATCTCTACACCATTACATAAATTGCTGATGCTAACCACCGACATGATTCAATTGTACTTCTCCCTGAGATTCAGTTTACACTTTTTATGTGCATGTTAATGCCACTGCTCGACAACATGCTCCTTATGACAGCCCTCTGGGTAAAACCGAGGACATTCTGTGGCCGTACCTCTTTTGTGAGGTCGTCATTGCCATCCCTGTTGCCCTGCTCCTGGTTACTCTCGGGGGCTATGGCTCCCAGGCTGCTGTCCGCTGTGTTCAGGTTGTAAGTGGATTCAGGTGCTCCACTTCCTTCCCTCATGGCCGGGGTAGGGTCAGGGCTACTAACGTCCTCTAGGCTGCCCCCATTGTCCAGGGCGATGCTGGGGTTGGACTGGCTGACGGCAGACACCACACTATCCGAGTCGTGATGCACCAACCAGGTGTTGAGTTCGGTACTGGGCACAGCAAAGCGATCCAGTTGGCGCACCTGGTTTAGTAGCCGGCGGGTGGTAAAGAACTGGTCCAGGTCCACACACTTAGGATGGATGCCATAGCCGTCCAGCGTGTTGCGCAAGTTGTGAAACTGTGTCTGGGTGTAGGCTGAGCTGGGGCCCAGGATGATCTCTCTCAGTGGGGGCAGCTGATTGCTCAGGTAGGTGTCAACGTCCACCCGCACCCCAATGAGACTCAGAAGGATGGTGAACTGAATCAGGCCCTCTGTGAAGTACTTTTTCAAGTAAAGCATTTCTTTACAAAAAGAACAAAAAATGAAAGTAAAAATAAAAAATAAAAATGGGGCCCAACTACAGTGCAGCAATGCTTTAGTTAAACTGCAAGATGAATACAATATAGTAAGAAATGGTTTAGGCTGTTGTGGGGAGAGGGGATTTAGCTTTGTTACTTCAGCGAGATTTAGTTAGTTTTAACAGAGAGTACGAGCCAAAAGGGTGTTTCCACTTCCTTGAGAGAGTCCAATAAGCATTAAAGGCTTTGTTCTTCATATGGTCCTTTTAATGTCATACCTAAGGAAAAGTGAAAGAAGACACTCATTGGTCTGCTACACATAACTTGAACTAGAATAATACCACTAGACATAGTTTAAATCGGCTCGAAAACACTACACCTAGAATAACATTTACAAGTAAATGATCAGTAATAGACAAAAAAAAACTGCTTGTAATACATACAAATGGCTTTCATTACTTACACATGCGATTTGGATATGCCAATAGCTAGGGAAAAACTGACCTGACGGTACGGTATATCAAATGTATCCACCCAAGACATGATACAAATTATGACCTCCACCGCACAAAATCAGTTCAATCTTGGACATGCAGTCGACCAAATAAGATAAATGTGAGCGCTATCAGACATCACCCCACCCTACAGATAATGTCTGGACTCCGGAGTATGTATGGCTGAAGGTGATTGAGGGAGTCTCGAAAGCTCGCTAGCTTAGCAACAACTCTTGCTTCCAACCATAACGTTAAGGAGGGTTCCTCCCTCCTGACACATAGCTGCACCTATCATTGTCCTACTAACGTTAGCTAGTTAGCATGAGAGCTACAACTTGCTATCCTAAAGTTCTTATTATCGGAAACAATATCACAAGTCATCTAGTGCAGTAACAGCAGTTAACTTCACTAACAGTTTACCTCAAATATGACAGCTGCTGTTATTTTATGTACTTCCGCTGTAAGCTAGCATCAAACAATCTCCCTAGCAACAGGTGGTGAGATTTGACTGAGTGTTATATATCCATTTGCAGTAGGAAAACACGGCAACAACACAGGATTCCACCACATATTGGCCAATAGAATGGAAGCGTGGGTGGGATTATGAGTCGGGAAAATGCTAAACTGTTGCAGCCCAATACTATGCTGTGTGTTAGCCTTGGAAGCTACTGTAGTTTGCTTCTGTCAATTAATGCATTGTTTCAAGTAACCTAATGTGTTAAACGAGACAAAAATACCCACTTACAGATCATTGTTCATATACACTGGTTATCGCTGCCATTTCTTTTAACATTAATGCGTGAAATAATATTAATCACTTAAAGCCGGCTACATGCTTGCCGATAATAGAAAACCACTTAATCTTACGCGTGTAGATGTTGCATCCGTGCCTTGACTGTCTTCATAGTGTACGCCAACAACCGCCTAAGACAATAAACTGACTCTTATTCTGTTAAAGGCTCTACAGCGTTGCCCAACGTACACTTATCCAATATTTCCTCTGAATGGCCCACCATGACTTGCAAAATTGCTAGCTGCCTAGCAGTACCGCTTGAGACAAAACACGCTTTCACACAGAGCATGCGTAGAACATTCTAGCATCAAGTTTTCATCACCCCACTATTCTGAGACAATAATAAACGGCAATAGGTAATAAAGTTAGTCTTAATGAAATTATTTAGCATTATTATAATTTTAATCTTGTAATCACATCAACTCACTAATTAAATATTTAAATCACATAACTTGATAAAATGAGGTGCCACTGACTTTGACATTTGATGACGACACGCCCTTCATTGCCCACCTCAGTCATCAGACCAAAAAAGGTTAAGAAAATAATTGGAAAACATTTTAACCCAATCGGTTTAGCCCAGGAAAAGAACAAACACATAAGGACAAAATTAAATAAAACATTTATTTATCCAAGTACGAGATAGTGACAAATCATGGCAAAATGTTTTGGTGTTCATCTGTTAACTTGGCACTGCTACACATTAACCCCCATTAAGTTGACAGGTCTGTTGTTGTATCGTTTAGAAATGTCGTTTTCAATCTGCAAAACAAATAACATATTTGTCAAAGCAGGGAAAGACTTACATTTTCATTATCAGTCAGCCTGCCAAGCAAGACTACACCATCTCCATGAACCAACCACATGTTGACGAGGACAAGCCAGGCCAACATATTATACTAATGAGCTGTGTCATCCTTGAAATTTTAAAAATTATCCCATACTAGTTTCTGGAGCTCCCGGGTGCGTTCAGCTAGTGTGTCGATTCGAGGCTCCAGTTTAGCCTGTTCCTCCAGCGCTTCCTGCCTCTTGGCAGCCAATGTTGCACTCTTCAAAACCAAGATGTCTGCCTGCTTCAGCTTCTGTCTTAGTGCCTCGGACACACGCTCAACATAGCTGGACACGCACAAACAGATAAACCATCAATTAAAATTAATAACAACAATACAAAAGGTTATCTAAGCCGTTATAACACAGAGAGGAGGGATGCTAATCCAGGAAATCGTGCTTGAGAGTGTTGAACTGTAAGTCAAATTTATTATTTGACAAACACATGCACAGGTGCCAAAATGCTTCACCCAAACACTCTTCTCCCATCTCTGCCATGTCCTCTTAAAACTGTGAGAATACATTGGTAATATACCAACTTTATTTGCAACCAGAATTATTGCGTCAGCTTTTGGTGGAGTTGAAAAGATTCAAACACAAATCTTTGAGGACAAATCCATTAGCCATCTACAAAAACCATAAAGATGTGCGAGAACATACCGTGGTGAGGCCTGGATCATGAAGAGGTGCTGCATCTTCAGAGAGGTCAGCCTTCCCAGAAGACAACACACGACTGTCAGCATCTCCTGAATATTGTCAGAGGATTGGCTTTGAATGATGGAGGGGGCCAACTGAAACTGGCTCATGGCCACCATGTCACCTTCTTCCCCCATCTCACACAAGCGCTGGGTCAGGAATGTCTCCAACTGTATCAATGTCAAGGAAGAATATTACTACAAGTGTGTGTGTGTGTGTGTGTGTGTCTTCATCATCAATGAATGCTACAACATTACCTCCATAAGCTCATCAATGAACTGGCTGCGTGACTGAGGATTCTCTAGTATAGTGAGGGCATCTTCACCCTTTGCCACTCCTTCAGGGCCTAAGAGGTAGATTTAACACACTGAGACATGGATTATTGTATGTGGGTGTAATAGGGTAGGGAAATTAAACCAATCACTGCACTTACAATCTGTTCCCCCATCTACTACTTCAATTTCTATTGGAGCCATTTCACTGTGTCCCCAATCAATAGAGGCTACATTTGTGTCCTGTCGAACAAGAGGACAAGTTCAAATATGGATAGTTTAAAAATAACGTAGATATATTAGCTATAATATTGAAATGTATCTTCATTAATTAGTAGTACCGTTATAGTACATTAAACATGCATTTGTGTTTCATACCTCAGAAACAGGTTCCAGAACAATTCCCCAGTCCACTCCTTCAACTGTGATCCCAAAGCTGACGTCCTGAGTTACTGTTTCACTGCCCAGATCGCCCCAATCTATCTAATGTAGTTAGATTGACAATGCAAATGTCAGGGTCAAGGAAAATGTCAGCTGTGAATATGTAATATAGTTGTTGTTTTTTTTATTTATTTCTAAAATGTAAATAAGATTGTCAATTTGGCATTTGTTAAGCATTTCATGTTACCATGAAAGGGAAGACTGTTGGTAGAACATCGTAATACCACACTTCAATAGCCCATAAAATGCAGCTTTTAATAAAAACTGGCATTTTGTCAATATTAACATTGATGTGTCACAGATCAACCCTATTACTTAATTTACATATTATTATTTTATTTTTTAAATAAATAATATTAATAATAATAATAATAATAATAATTCACATTTTAGGGTGCAGTTACACTTCAAATGGTACATTATAAATAAAGCATAGTTGGGACTCAGGACAATATATAGGGCATGGACAATGCTTATGAAATCCTACAGTAAATCATTCCCACATTGAGGTTAGAATTGGAAAACGTTGATTGAACATACAGTACATTTACTGTTCCAATTTCTCATTCTTCTGACTGTCTAGCATTGAAATGAAAAGGGAATTTGCCGTTAGCCTGTTTGGAAAGGCTAGACAAAACAATCCACAAGTTATAAAGAGGCCATTAGGACAACCAACCAACCATTTCTTCTGCGACTGTATCTGGTGGTGCCTCCTCCATGACAGGCCTCTCAACAACCGTAGGGGCTTGGCCTGTCCTCCACTCATAGAAGGTTGTGTTACCTCTCTTCTGGACGAACGTCAACAAGGGCAGAACTGGCTCAGGCCTGTTGGCGGTGACACAAACTTGATTTACCAATTTCTTTACTAATCTCTTCTAAAATGTAACATTTGGAGATATGATACTAACCAATCACAGACAAAGTTTGTGAAAGCTGTATAAAGTTTGATATGTGCCTCTAGCTTAGCAGCATCCCTCCCTACTTCAGCAAGAACTACTGGTAGATCCTTCACCAGGGCCTGAAGCTCCCGGGCCACATTTTCTCCCTGGAGAAAAGAAGAATGACAACATAAGAGACAAATTATTGTATTATGTATATCACAGCATCTAATGAAACATGTTTAATTCCAAGTATTGTACAACGGTTTCCTCTTAAGTGTATGTGCTGCTTGCAATTACCGTTATGCCGTACTGTTTGCAAGCTGCGTAATAGCGTTCCCTCAGGGCTGCAGAAGAGCTCTGGCACTCAACATCCCGTCGGCTCAGTTCTTGTTGCTGTTGTTGGGCTTTGGCAACCTGCTTCTTAAGTGCTGGGATTTCATAACTCACATTGCGATACAGCAAGCTGGCCACCTCCGCTGGTACACACAACAGACAGGAGAAGCTAAATTCAACCAATGTTTTGTTGAATCCCAAACATTTCACCAGTGCTAACTGAACATTCTAATTACATGTTGCATTAAAGTACATGGTGTTTTTTTGTCCACCCTCATAATTATTGCTAAACCTCTCATTCTCATTTACCAGTTCTCTGCCATATTCAGTTTATATTATGTGATTGTTCTATACTCCTTCTCTGTCTATAACGCACGAGAGGGAGTGCATTAGACTGAATATCCGCACGGCTGTGTGTTATTGCTTAAATGAGCCTTTGGTCTAGGACGATGTACATTCTAAATAAATTGTTTACGTAGGGACCTGTTTAATACTAAACTTACCCAAGTAATGATTATCTGCCTCATAAAGTGACACAATATCTTGCCAGTCCTGAAAAAAAAGACATATAATCTGAAATGCTAATGATAAAGTTATAGAAAACACAAGCCTTATTACTTGAATAACTCTGAAGATATTACAGAGACGTGAAGGACGACAGAGATTAAAAGATACCTTCATCCGCTGAGAGGAGTATCTGCCAAATATGTTCTTAGAGGAAGACTCTGTTCCCTTCAATATCTCCACAATCCTCAAGCAGTTAAAGTAGTGGATGTCTAAAAATAAAAACATAATTAAACGTAATATTATAGCAACATCTACAAAATCAATTAATTGGCAATGCACAGGGTCATTTACAGAATAGTATATAGGGCACTAGTATCTTTAACAGGGGCTTTTCCCCAAGTGTACACAGTTCAGCACATTTTTAACAGGTTATTGATAAAAATATTAATGAAAAATACTTTAGAAGAGACCCACAGGAGCCGGAGAGAAGCCGCTTTATCTCCTCATTCTCTGGCATATCCTGGATGGCCACATTGATCTTCTCACGAATTGTCTTGACCACATTCTGCCATTTCAAATTGCAGTGTCGTCGATCCAGCAGCCAGTCTGTGCAGACAGAGAATGTATTGTTGCTGCCAGATATGGGCAATTAAATAAAAATAAGTAATGTGTGTAAAGTGGGGGAGGCATATGAAAACTATTGTTTACAATATACAGCATGTGATGTGTCTAATCCTGTAGTAACATTGTAATTAACGTATTACTAAAACTTACCCAAAAGCTTGCTAGTTTGTATGTCAATCGGGATATTTTGAATATTCTGTGTTAATAGAAAAGAAAATAGCAATGCATCAATAAATATGACCAGGTATTAATATGAATTTTTCAGTATGCTAATGGCACCAAAGTTGTGTGAATCGTCAGTGATAAATAGATCACAGTCAGACAGTAACAATAACTATACGTTGTGCAGTACCTACTGTACATATGAAAGTACTTTATTAACTCAGTACCAGTACTGGTAGTACTGTAAGATAGCTGAAGCTACTTGAGTAGCCTACCACAGGTAAATTACAATCTAATGACAAACGCTAAGGTTAGTTCTCACTTACCTCCATTGTCTTTTCAGATGTTTAACGCAATTCCAATTTTCTAGTTACATTACCGGTACATTAAAATATTTATGAAACATGTATACGCTTATTACTAACCGCTGTTATACACTATTTACCATAGCTCGTATGCTATTTAGTTTGACACGTTACGTTACATGACCAGAAACCAATAGAGGAGGGCGATGTTATATTGGGCAGGCTTTAGCCAATTATATTTCGCTTTGTTGTCGGCTTCAGCTCATTGGACAATGGCTTTCTTTTAGTGAAGACTAAGGTGAAGACATAATATCAACCTATAGAGGGCGCATTATCACTATTAACCTATGCCATTCTGTATGTATGAGTGATTCCATTAATAACCTAACCCATAAAACGTAAGCTGTATAATAATCACGACATTATAATTTGCATTGCCCAAATTTTCATTTTTTTCAATCGCAATGTCAAAACAATGGTTATAATAATACATGTAATTGTTTAATTTTATTAATTTAAATAAACCTTATTTTGTTTTATGCAACTTTTACTGATGATAATGATTCTACTGGTAGTAACAATTAGTCATCAGTATGTGTGTATCTGTTTTTAAACAATATATTGTTTACCATAAATTCACATTCTTGGCATCAGGCCATGAAGAAATATTTTTATATGACAGTTGTTCTGGACTGTATTCACCTAAACTTGGCTTAGCATTCCAATCAGACATATGCTTCTGTCCTACCTAAAGAGGCCAGTTTCATCTTATTTGAATGTTGCCCAAACTTGCAAATGAAGCATCTGTGATTTACGCATCCCATGCAAAATAGTGGGAGCACTTTCCTCATTCAGATGACCTTTTCAGGGCATGCCACTCCTGCAACCTGCAACCTTCCTCTTCTCTCCACTTTTCCCTTCATAGCCTACAGTGTAGAGCCCAAATCAAGTGTATAATTATCAAACAAGGAAGAGAAAGCACAGACATTACGAACGCTGTTCCGCTCATGTTTAACTAAGTTCATGTCAGCCATCTTGGGAGTGGACTTGAACAGCCTAAATAAAAGACTCACTATATCACATGGTGAACATTTACTCAAGCACCATGGGCGGGCCTTGATGGTGTGTTTGGAGAGGGTGCAGGCTACACAGTGCCAGAGAGTATAGAGGGACAAAAGGAGAGTTAGAGAGATGATTCACCTGTGCCCGCTCACCTGAATGTGAATTCAAGAGAAAGAGAGGTAAACTGAGCATAAGAAGGAGTTAAAGGACTTCTGAACATGGCAGGACAGTTTCATATTTAACATCTTCATTAGAAATATAGAGACCTCCTCATCCTTTACAAGGTGAGAATTCTTATTTGAATATTAATTATAAAGTATAGTGTATGTACCATTTAAAATGGATTTAACACTGTGTGGATTTTGTAATTACCGTTGTTAATTGTAGTAAAAAAAACGTGTTTTATTTATTCATCTATTGATAGTGTAAATTGTATTATGGGTGTTTGTTTTATTGTGGAATTATACAGGTTTGATACAAATTTAGTTTAAAGTGGACTATACCTTTATATAGCCTGGGAGTATTTCGCAATTACCTGCACTGCTGATGTAATATGCTCTTATGCAAAACACATTTGTGACCAAAAGTCTCTATGAGACCAGTTAAAACACCGCCAGAAAATTGGATAATACTGACATAATAGAAATAGAGAACTTTAATGCAAAGTTGAACTCCCATAAACATAAAGCATGCTGCACAGTGTTAAAGCTATGAAAGCACATTAACTTATTTAACTCTGCTCTTCTGTGTCAGCAGTAACTGGCACAAGAGTTGAAACCTGAGAGTCTAATAAAATTCCAACTCAATAATAATGAGGAAAGCGTCTGCTGAGGTGCCCTTGGACCATACTTCCTGAAGCTCAAACAGTGTGGCCAGCCATTGAAAAGTTTTGAACTTGGTTAGTGATTTCCAACCATAATAAGTATTATTTCCCTTCTGTGATCTGTGAGGCTTTGCGAAGCAGCTCACCTGCAAATAATAGAACACATGGTAACTTATTAAAAAGACCTATGGAAGGCCTCCTTTATGTCAACAGACATTTTTGTCTCAAAGGTCACATCTAAGTCAAACACAGAATTCTTTTAAATAATGTGTACATAATGTAACATGATGTTAACTGATTTGGATTAATACAAAAGAACATCCCAGGCAAACTACATTTAACTTAGAGAGAGCTTTGGAGATCATATACTATTCATTTGCAACCCTATACTATTCTTTTATTTTAAACAATACATTTTTTGTAAGCCCCTTCTAAATGCCAGGAAGCATATTAATAACAATGTCTGGCTACTAACCAATGTACACATCTGACACATGGGGCTAAATCACAAAAGCAAACTACAGAGATTTTTCCTCTGTACAACGACAGAAATAAGTGTAATAAGGCAAGTAAAGTTCTAGAGTAAAGTACACCTGTAAGAGATCTAACTCATGAGAGAAATTACCTCTACGCAAGAACACAACAGGACACTATCTGAATCCAGTTAGGTAATTAATCCAACCATTTTTCTCACGCTCTGTCCTAAACCTCTACACCGCGTCTGCAGGTGCCTTACATCAAATAATTCAGATAAGTGCTCTTACAAAGGCCATGTACTGTATATGTGCATAAGACCCCATGATAAAATGGCCACAGTAACATCATAATGTGTTTTCCAGACCCTATAAAATACAAACAAGAAGGTCCTGCTGCACACAAAATGTAGTATGTTATCATTAATTTATGGCAAGTAAAAATGTGTACTAACTAAATTAGGATTTTTTTGTGAAAATCTAACAATATCTATAAGTAACCTTATTCGTACAATATACAGAACAAAGACGACCACAATTGTTCTTACAATTATACATACAGCAAGATCATATTGGTTGAAGATGCTTTTAAACAAGCCTGACTCAATGTTGCTTGATGTGTGGAGACATTCATATTATTTGTAAAGTTATTAATGCATAACATATTGCATCACTTTTAAACAGTTAGGCCCCTCATCAGCTTAAAGGTCTTCATTCTGAGTTCATATCAAATCACATGGGAGGGACAGAGGATACTCAGATGCTCATTAATTTCTCATCTTAAAGTGGGTGTCAGGTGTACTCCTCTGCTAAGTTACTAGGTTTCACCTCCTAATCACTGATATGCACCATAGATGAAAAGAAGCCACCCACGTTTATTGTCTGCTTTCTGAGCTTGGTCCTGGGATACGTACACTATATGTATGCCATCCATTGTCATTCAGACACTGCCTGGTTCAAGTAAACATTGTTCAAGTAATGAAAACATCAATATATATAAATAAACAATTTCAAGAAATTGTTTAAAACAGTTCCAACCATACAGTCTACATCCATTGTGTAAATACTGCTGACATGTTTTTAATGTATTGGAATATTGTGTGAGCTAATGAGCAGTATATTATGTCTAGTCTAGACTAAGGTATTAACAGCCATCTAAATAAAAACCTTTTTTTTTCTCTGATAAACAATTTAAATTGCTCCCCACAGTTGAAACAGAAGCATAAATCCTGCCAATGATTCTCAATGGAGTATACGCTTTGTTTTTCAGGTCAATTCTTCTGTCTCTGCCAGTGCTATGGCCGACCCCAGCTGGTGGAAACTAACCTTCTCACGCAAGAAGAAAACTGAAGCCAAGGTGCTATATGAGATCCCTGCTGAGTATGGCAGTAATAATGGGAATAAAGAGCACCCTAGCAACAACGCTCCTGCATGCACAGACCCTTTGGACAGCCAGTTGAACGCCAGACTAGAGAAGATAGTGGATAAGTCTGCCACCAAGGGGCGCCATGTCAAGGTTTCCCACTCTGGTCGTTTTAAGGAGAAGAAGAAGATTCGAGCCACCCTGGCAGAAAATCCTAATCTTTTCCCAGAGCACCTCAGTGTGGAGAACCACAAGAATAACAAACAGACTGAGAAGTAACGCATCTGCTTGCATGCATTGCATACCCAATGTTGATGTATACCAGTTGTGACACATCACTGTGTCACACACTCAAATTGATTAGAAGAGAGCTTAAAAAACAAGAAAGAAGAGAAGAATACCGTGGCTGTAACTGTAACTAACCTGTGGTTCAGTCATACTATAACAATTGGTGACCAAACACAACAAACTTAGTACAATTTATAATTGTTTTTTTACAGAAATGTAACTTACAAAATGTTAAAATTACATTAACAATAATAAAAAAAACTAACTGAAAACATAATTGTAATTTAGTATTTTCAGTAGTTTAAGTGAAGCTTTTCACTTCTCTCTCCCTTATAGATCATTGGCATTTTATAGGATGTAATATAATAATAATAATATAGAGTATTTATAGTTATATTTAAATCTACATACTGTAGAACCTTGCCTTTTATGTTAATAGCAAAAAACATTTTGTGATGTTGCATTTAATTGTATTAAATGTATATTATAAAAAAATAAAAAATGTGAGCATGTATAATGACATTTTAATTTTATTTTTAGTAAATGTATGAATGTGTTGTCATGGTCCTTTTTGTTGTTCTTGGAAAATACTGCCTATGAATGAATTATCAATATCTGCAGAAGCATGATAATGACACATTCATTTGAATCAGGTGTTTTGGAACAGAGACATCTAAAACATGCAGGGCAGTAGCTCTCCAGGACCAGGATTGGGAACCCCTGGATTAGATATACCATGGAACACAGTGAAAACAGAGACATTGCAAAGAACTGGACGTCCCTCCAAAATTTATATAACGACAAAAATAAAACTTGTCAGGGGGGCTTCCAAGAGGCCTACAGGAATTTCTGGCAAGTACTGGCTGTTTGCTACATGTGGGCTATGGAGTAGGGTGGCAAGACAGAAGCCTTTTCTTACAAAGAAAAACATCCAAGCCCGACTGAAGCCCCCCAAAAACACGTGTCAAAATGTGTTATGGTCCGATGAAACCAATGTTGAACTTTTTGGCCATAATTCCAAAAGGTATGTTTGGAGTAAAAAGGTCACTGCACATCACCCAAAGAACACCATACCCACTGTAAAGCATGGTGGTGGCAGCATCAGGCTTTGGGGCTGTTTCTTCAGCTGGAACCGGAACCTTAGTCAGGGCAATTTTGGCACAAAACCTTCAGGCGTTAGTTAGAAAGCTGAAATGTTCTCCTTTCAACATGACAATGACCCAAACATCTGTGGGGTGATCTGAAGAGGGCTGTGCACAGGCAATGTCCTCGCAATCTGACAGATTTGGAGCGCGTTTGCAATGTCAAGATTTTACTTGCTGATAGACTCCTACCCAAAAAGACTGAGTGCTGTTATACTATCTTAAGGTGCTTCAACAAGTATACATTTAAGGGTGTGCACACTTATGTAATCAGGTTATTGTAAGGTTTTTATTCCTCTCGAAGATTTCAGTTTTTCAATTTAATTGTTCACATTAAAGGTGGATAAAGTTCTGACATGATTTATCTTTGTCTCATTATTTTATTTCACAAAAACCTGGCATTTTAACAGGGGTGTGCAGACTTTATATCCACTGTACATTATGGACTCCATTTCACAGTTATGCCACAAAGACAGACAGACATTTCCTCATTCAATGCTTACCTATCTAAACCTATTTGTACATACAAACAATTACCTTGGCACAGAAATATATTAAGATGCTCTTTTAATCGATAACAGTGTCCAGACAATGATTACACCTAGCCCTAGATTAAGTACAATTTCAATGATCTCCGTTGATTTCTAAGTCTAGGACAAGGCTTTTATTCCCCCATGTCTACGAAACTGAGCCTACTCTAGATCAACCAATAAAAGGCAGTTTGCGCCACATGGAATAAGACTGAGCCCCTATCCACTATGACACGTAGGAGCAGTTCAACATCAACAATAAAGAGAAAACAGCCATGCAATTTATACACAGACTGTTGCACTACAGATTGTGCTTCATACTACTTAAAAAACTCCAGAGATTGCCAAAACAACTGAATAACCAATTGTAGTGTCAATCATTAGCCAACAGCATCCATGCTGACTTTACTCTTCTGGGTCAGCCAGTGCATTTGGCATATTCCATTAAGGTGCATTCTTAAACAGAAAGTTACAGATTCCTATAAATTAGCTTGGGTGTATTATACTTGTAAATACTTAGAAATATACTTGTAAACCCCTACTGACATCAATAAATCACCCCAGTCTGGTTTAATTAGAGCATACATCTTTAAAACACTGATAAAGTTATGTTCCAGGCCCAATGTCTGACCTTTTATAACCAGACTGCTGAAACACAAAGCAGATATAGAAGTTATTTTCAAGGCGACAGTCTCTGGTACACCCAGCCTCCCTCTGCGGGGTGTTGAAACTCTTCCAGGGATGCTGCTCCATTCTTTGGCTTTGTGAACACAATGCGGTCATGAAGTCTGTTGGTCTGACCTTGCCAAAACTCTATTAAGTAAGGCTTGATTATATAACCACCCCTGTTTGAAGACACAGATAATTATATTCTAATATTGGTACATTATACAGTACAGGGCAAATATATCAAAACACAAGCGTTGTTGGGAGAACCCAAGGGCAATGTATCATACTGTACACACCACCTACCAATTGTCAGGCATGGGCACCTCTGTGTCTCGATACTCCTCCTCCAGTTCTGCATTTCTCTGCATTAAGTACTGTAAACAGAAACAGTTTAGAAGTATCACTAATGAAAGCTGATTCCATCCTGTAAGTGCAAATATCCTTCACCAGGAGCTTCAGTGTCTCTCGTATTTCACCCCATTCAGATTTACGAGCAGATTTAAGAGCAGACCATATTTTGCAGTCCATAATTGGACTGCAAAATATAGACTAGATGCTAGCTGAGCCTGCCTGTCACTGCCTTGTATTGCTATCTTTAAAACATTTAAATACATTTAAAAAAAGGAGAGATTGATTGATGTTGGAGACACTTTGTAAACAACAAAAAAACAGTTGGTTCTCACATCTCTATTAGGAACTGGTGTACTTTGTCTGCTTACAACAGCCGCGATTTGGCTGCTCTTCGGCCGGGAGTGAAAGTAGTCACAAGAAATCTGGTATGGAATACGCTCCACATCTCCCTCAATACGAATCTGCACACAGAAATGCAATGTTTGCGTTTACTTTCAGTGACTGCCCATCAGCACATCAGTATCCCCAACGACCACCCGACTGGTATTGAAAATGTAATGGCATTTGGGAAGTGATGTTGGATAAGAACATGATAATCTGTGTTCTTACCTGTCTGTTAAGTGGTTCCCAGTAGAACACCAGGCATGCATGTGGGTTGCTCTCCTGTGGACAAAGAAACATATTTAATATATTTTGTATAATTTATGTATGACTGTAAGGTTCCAGATACACAGGAGGAAAACGAGTAATAAATAAAGACAGGAAAACGAGTAATAAAGAAAGACAAAGTCAGTTAAGACAATGAGAAAAGGAAGACATTGTTCCAAAGATGACTACCAGCTCACTGCCCTTTCGACTCTCGTAGTTAGTGAAAAAGCGAAAGCCTTCATTGCTGTAGCCTTTCAGCAGAACCATGCGTGCAGATGGATGCCCATCCCTTTAGAGAACAATATTAGATTACAAAAAATATGAATACCAAGTACATACATGCCTATGAATATGCTATACGAGTTTGTTTCTTACTTAGTGGCAGTGGCAAGGCACATAGCATTTGCCTCTCCAATTTCTGGACACTTTGTGGCTTGATCAAACCAGTTTCCAAACTGCTTGATTGGGTCTAGGGAAGCAAGTTGACCTTCCTCAAAGCACTATGAAAGAAAGAAAGAAAAAAAAATCATCATAATTTAATCGGGTCAAATTTCCATGAAGAGTTGGAAGGGTCTGCGTGGTTCTGGGTGTGTGTGTGTGTGTGTGTGTGTGTGTATATTATATGACATTTTAGGCTTACAACTTTGTCGTAATAGGCTACCAGACCAATGTATTTCCTACAGTATGCCGTAGTAGGCATTCTAAATTAGATTAAACACGCACGTCTACATAGCAGGCGTCTCAGAAACTAGCACGGTAATTCTAATAGTGGACTGAAGTATTTTTATATCAGAATGTTGAACCAACTCGATACTTACATCCTTGTCACCTTTGTATTTTTTCCTCATGTCACTGAGATCCATAGCTGTAGAAACTGATGTCCTTTTTGTCAAGAAAGACGGTGCCAGAGACGAATATGACTGGATATGTTTCCCAAATAAATTATACCGTAGTGTATTTACACTGAGTATGCGTATCATACTTTAGGAAACACACAAAAACTGATACCGTTAGCAGTATGTAAAAACGATGCACCTGCAAGGGTTTGTAATGAAATTTGCATAACTATATTATATTTTTTGTATTCACGTGTACACAATGCAGAGTTCAAATGGTGAACACAGCGTTAACTAAAATACATGTAGAAACCGATCACATCGATATATGTCCTACGGTAATTCGATTATTAAGACGGTGGAAAATCCCAAATCCTTATCGAGGGAGGACCTGGATTTCTAATATTGTATCATTCTAAAACAAACTATGTGTTGTCAATCGCACTTCTTGTGCATTTCTCCAAAACGAGTTCTAGTTCGCAAAGGAAAACCGCTGCGGATAATGCTGAACCAATAGCACGCTAAAATACTGAGAGAGGGATTTCATTAACCTATCAGTTTTAGCTACATTGAACACAGCTATTAAAGAGACAAACTATTTAGAATGTCCAATGTTACAATTTTAGGTTTTATTTACTTAAAACGGTAAGATAGCATATAGCCTAGGCTATATTTCCTTTTCACCAATGACAAATGGCAAAAAAATAAAAAAAGTTTCCCAGCATTCCCTCCGAGAAAAAGTAACAAGAATGTTTTCGAGGAAACTGGTCGTTCAGTTAAAAAGTTAATTGAACGTTCAGAACTTTCAGTCCACTGACATTTGCTAAATTATATACTATTATAATGGTTGTATTCTTCATACGTGGGTTAGGGTTAACGTAGGGCTAACCTTACGTAAAGCACAAGGCAGAGTTCAACTGGTGAACATAACGTCACAAATATGCACATATACACAGATCACATCGATAGATGTCCTAATTCGATTATTAAGCCTGGAATCATGTCCATTCCTGGCAAAGATGGCGGCGACCTTGTGTGGAAAGTTGCTAGCGTTACCTAAGCAGGGTAATGAATTAAATGTATAACCACTATATTTGAGCGTATCAATTAAACCAGGTGATATTGTGAGGCGTTGTGACAGATATACAACATATATAAACGTGTTAATTGGAGAGTGTAGGCTACAACAATTAAAATGTCATTCAGAGAGAATGGAAGGAGCTAAAAACACAGAACTTATAGTATAATTACGGTATATATAATATAAATATTGTATTAAGATGCCCACAGTATTTGTAATAATAGTGATGTCGTGTACTGTACTATTGTAAAAGCAAGGCTGGCCATTCTGCATGTTATTTGCCAATTTGGGATGGTACCATGCCATTAAGTTCAACTGGAAATGTCATGGCTTCCAATTGCTTGCAGTCTGTTATTTCTACCATACTTTGGTCATAGTATTTTAAATAAACTCTCCCACATTCTATAATAACATGACTTGCATTGTCTTTTAGGATGTGTGCCACTGACACAGATCGTTCGCCACGGGTCCAAAGCCGTGACCCGCCACAGGAAACCCATGCACATCATCAAACAGAAGCTTCTGGCTGTAACCGAATACATCCCTCCTAAACGTCTAGTGCCTCCTGGCGCTTATCCATCGGAACATATACAAATTCAGGAGGTAAGTCTTTTGTAGGCATGTCTTGTATCTAGTGCTACTTTCTAATTCTTAAATGTTTACATGCCTTTCGATGCCTCAGTCACCGGATATACAAAGTATTGCAAGTATATCACTTGATACATACCCAAAAAGATATTGAAAGGTGTCCAGAAATAAAAATGTATAATTTTACTGTTTAACATTTTTTTTTATTTACAAAGGGTGCCTAAACATTTTAGTGTTGGTGTTTGGTGACGGTCTCTTAATTTTTATCTATAAGGCACATACTTTTTTATTAATTATTTCTTCCATCATCAGGAAAGTGGCCTGGTTTTGCTTCAAAAGAAGCAACTGAAGAGTATTTTTGAGGACTGTAAGATGATTGCTGTGGTCCAAAACAATGCCTCAAACTCTGAAGACCTGATGATGCTTAAGAACAGACTTTTCAAACATGGCATCACCGTCAGGTTTTTCCCAAACCAGGTAAGGCTAGTTTGTCTCAACACTAACTATGTGGATCTTTTTTACAAACCATACAGACATGTCTACTAAACTATATTCAGCTGTTACCTCTACTGTAATGCTACATGGAAGCGTTGGACACAAGTTGATCTCACACACATTTTGGTACTTTTCAGGTGATGAGGTCATTCCTGAATGGTAGCATGTACGAAAACATGTCACCTGTGATCATCGGACCCACAGTGCTTCTTGTCAGTAAGGAGCCAAAAGCAAAGGAAATGCTTTTGTCTCTGAGGAGCAGCCAGCAGATGGTTCTGCTATGTATGTCGCCATAATGATCTCTGCCTCAGTGTTCGAAGGATGTAGAAATAGACTTACACCAGTTGTCGTATGCAATCAACATTCTTTGGATAATGACAGCAACATACATGATCTAAACACCATATAATACTAGGAAATAATTGTAGGAGCATAGGTAATAATGAAGTTTCAACATTCTTCTTGGGGCTTAATTTGTTTTATATATATGTGTATATATATGTGCGTGTCTGTCTGTGTGTATATATATATATATTTATATATATGTATATGTATGTATATATATACATGGGGGGGTGAACAACTCCCATAACAACACATTTTCAAGATTTGAAAAGCGTTTGTTATTGTCACTGATTTGTCATTGCAGTTGTGTTTCTGTTATTTTAGTACACACGTCCATTAGCAGCACAAACATACCATTAAACAAATGTATTAACTATGTTATGCGCCTGTAGCCACCTCTACAACTCTAAACCTCCTACTGGTCTCAACAGGCGCCTGCATAGACAACACATTGCTGAGTGCCCAGGGGGTGGTGAGCTATTCCAAGCTGCCTTCAGTGACTGTTGTCCAAGGTGAGCTAGTCAGTGGGCTGGCTATGCTGACCTCCCAGACGGCATCTCTGCTCCAGCGTAACCCAGCCCTCCTCTCAGCCCTGCTCCAGCAGTACGTCAAACAGCAGAGCCCAGAGACCCCCACAGAGGAGGCAGTGTAGAACTGTTACCCCTGTGAAGGAGGCTGTCATCTTTCAGAAAGAAGTATGTGGCTGCTTGGAATAAAAAGGGATGTAAATTCCGCCACGTGTATGGACGTTTCTATAAGTCATTTAATATCAAAATTGACACGCCTGACAAATACTTGAGAAGGGAGAAGTAAGTAGGCTTTTTCTCCTAATTGCGTGAATTTGTGTTAAAAGACTGCGTGCTATACAGTACGACACATGGACTTTGGATTCCCAGGATGAAGAGCCTGTAGACTGAAGAGACTTCTGAGTGCATAATTGCTCTTCTTTCAGCACCCATAAGCTTTTTGAAATGTCATGAACAGAAATACTATCTAACTGGTCTGCTTATTCAATGTTTTGATTATTTATATTATTATTGTTAACAATATAATTAGAAATACATTCTATTCACTCAATTTGCTCATGTTGTATGAATTAAGCTGGCAACTTGTAAAAGTTAAATAAAATAAGTTAACAGTAGTATACTGTTGAGAAGACTCCTGAAGTTGTCACAAATCTTCAGTTTAATTACATATTAATTACAGCATATCATTAAGTGTATTACTATTATTTATTGCATTTTTCTTTAAATAAATATAAAGCACTTCTGTAATAGTTAAGTTGAAATGCAATGCTATAGTTTGCAAACGTGCCAATGCTATTATTGTAGGCTAGACATTTAAAGCCACTGTACTAGAGTACATGGGTTTTGTCCAGGTCATAATGGCTATGCCAAAATGTATTAAATGCATTATAGTTTGAAACCGGAGTCGTACAAGCTAATTCCCATGCAAGAAAACGTGTAGAGCTGAACAGATACCGCCCCACAGGTAAAGATGCTAATTCCTACTAATGCGGCTAAAGCCAAGGACACAATATGCACGGCGACTCAAAGTTCTCCTTGGATTTTTTATCCATTCAGAGCAAGCAAGGTAGAGTTGTGGTAGTATGCCTATTGGTTGTTGGTGCTTTTTCTATGTGAAAATGCTGTTTCTGTAACTATATGTCCAGTCTGTTCCATTTCTCATATGACACGAGTTCTACTGGATATACCAGACTAACTAATTACTAATTTCTCATATGACACAAGTTCCACTGGATATATCGGAAAAACTAATTACTAATCGACACTGATGGGGGTGAATTTGAGGTAAGCGTATCATGAGTAGACTCCAACCTGCAACTACAGCCTAATAAGGTCACTGTGATTTTACTGAGCATTGAGGAATCTAGACATCTTTATAAATTGTGCACGTTAGTTGATTTGAGTTCATCAAAATGATGAGACCTACATACAGAAATCTGATCTAATGCTCATGCATTTAGACTTTTAGATAATTCTAGTTATTTACAGTCATAATAAACTCTAACCTTGCATTATAACTACTTGTTCTTGTTACCATGGTCACGTTCAGCCTAAAACTCAAGTAAAATATTGCATACTGTAATTATCAGTGTCCTGTCCTGTTTATGAACCATATGTCCCGTGTATCACTGCAAGATGTATGACGCTTCTCTTGGTGGTATTCTCTGAGTAAGCAAGCTCTGAAAAGTGCAAATTCCTTTTAATGTATATTGTTTCTTATGCACACCTAGATCAGTTACTCAGTCCTTACGTAAAAAGCCGTCCCTTAACAGTACAGCGCATCAATGTACTGGGCCTATATGCACGAGTTTGTACCCCAAAATGGTCTATTGTCCTAAATAGGTTTTAGCTTTCTCGTGTGATTTCTTATGCTTATCTTACCTATTCACATAAATGTATGTGCCAACTGTATAGGCCTACGTGATTTAAAGTGTTTTTGTCAGGTATTACCATAAAGCCTTTATATCTTGTGTATAATATAAAGAATATTATATCCTCATACTGTACAAGTATGTTATTGAATGATATCTTCTGACTTGATTATTATAGGCCCTGTTATGTGTTTGTATTGTCTGTGTTCTCTGCCTTGTGATACTGTTACTGCATATCTAAGTGCCAGGCAGCTAAAAACATCCTTGGAAAAGCCAATTAGCAAGAAGCAGTTAATCTCTCTCCTTGCATGCTGTGCTGGCCTATTGCACAAGTGCTATCTATGCCTGCTTTAGTAAATCATGGATGAATATGTGTTATTACATTCACTTGACATAGCAATATGGTATGCCTTTATTTATTGATAATATGTGGACTTCAAAGTCACTCTGCATAGTTTGCACACAAATAATTGATAATGTTGTAGTTGCGAATATACAATGACGTTATGAGTCAAAGATAATATTACCTTCATATTCAAACATTTTTTACATTATTTAATTTATTTTACATATAAATGTAAATGTAACATTTTACATTGCTCAGACATAAAGTCATGAGGTACAGTACTTTACTGTGTCATCAAATTAACTGCAATAGGCTACAAACAAACCTTTAAAAGGCATAATTTTACAAATTAGGTTATTATCCAGTATTAATCCAGGATGTTTATTCAGGTTATCAGTGAGGACAGGTCAGGCATTGTTCATCACTCACCTCTGTTAGTTAACTGGATTTTAATGGAGTCAGTTCAGTCTGTAATGCTTTCATTTTGGCTTAGTTGATTCACAGGTTCCTCATCCTCATCCTTAAAGGTCAATGCCATATACTGTACATACAGTATACTGTAATCTAAAGAATTGTATGCACCTAGCTAGGTCTTTCTTTATGTCTGTATGGAAGATACAAAACCTATTAAACACTTCAAGACAATAAGTAGTTTGTGTGTACAGGGAATTCTAAGTCACATATTTAAGGTACGTACAGTATACATGATGTAAGTCATTCTCAAGAATGCTGGCTAAAGTCAAACTCATATCAAAATGAAAGCATATGGGTGATCTTTCAGAAGCCCCACACATTGGAAATGCATTGCGAAGGCTAGGATATTGTGCTGGATAATTGCTTGTGTATTTTTTTTATTGACTTTTATGGACATAATTTACTGATAATTGATAATGAATTCAGTATTTTCATATTCTACCTTAATCTTCCTTACACGACAGGGAATCACAGCTGATCGCAAACCAACCATTCCAACCAGATCCTATGGATTCCTACGGGTCTACACTCAACCTTAACCACAGTCAGTCAATGAGCGGGCTGGAGAAGTCATCTCCAATATGGAACAAGACCCCCCACTCACGGAGTAGCAGTACTGCTTCATCTCGTCACTCCAGATCGGTAAGTCTAGTGATGACTAACTAGTAACACTGTCTGATCACTTTGAGATCACTGGAGCAGAAGCCGTTTCTGTTTTGGTTTTTATTAATTATTCACCCTAAACTATGAAACTACCTTGTAGAAAAGTCTGTGGTCTTAACTTATTCCTGTAATATGTAGCAATATCTGTCCAAACTTAAGTAAATACATTTGTTGTCCTTGTAGTACGTTTTTAGACAGTTGATCAACGCGGTTATAGCCTTCTGTACATTTTTATATACTCTGCATAGACCGTAAGTGTATAGGCTTCTATAGTAAGTGTATATGATTCTACAATAAGTGTATAGGATTCTATAGTAAGTGTATAGGCTTCTATAGTAAGTGTATAGGATTCTACATATATAGTATTTTATTGTGATCAGTTGTAATTCAGATAGTTAAGAAGTAGTGTGCAAGATCTGTCACAAATGTGTGTCTGGCCCACAGAACATCAAAGACTGGGTGGTTATGAACGACCTTCTCGTTGACACCCAGGTAGGAGGAGACAGTGCTCTGGACACTGTCCCTGTCGCCCCTGGCAACTGTGAAGGATACCTCCTCAAAAAGAGAAAGTGGCCACTCAGAAGTTGGCACAAGGTGAGAAATCCACTATTCCTGCAAATCCGATACGAATCAGCATGTTTTACATCCTGGGAAGGCTTTAAACTGATAGATAGGCCCTCCTTCTTTTCAGAGATACTTTGTCTTGGAAGATGGGATCTTGCGGTATTCCAAAAGTCAACATGATGTAAGTGTCCACATGCTGTATGTTTTACGTTTGGTATGACAAGGATTCTAGAAATTTTACAAATGGGAAACATCGTAACGCCGTGTTTATTTCCAAAAGATCTGCAGGGGACGAGTACAAGGTTCCTTAGACATACGCCTGGCAGTAATGTCAATAAACCAAAAAACTAACCGAATCGACTTGGATGCAGGTGATGTCTTGTATCACGTTAAGGTAAGAGCACCTCTACATGTATTTCTATTGATTATTTGATTATATTAGTGGAATTATCTTGTTTGAAATGTATGTATTTATTAATAAAACATAATAGTAATCATTACTGTGGGGTTCATTTCTTAACATTTCAATTTATTCAAGCGTATATGGAAATTAAGAGCTTTTTGACAGCTGTAATATTTAAATAATATCTCAAACATTTACATTTTTGAGTTTTCATTTACAGATGATGTTCTTTATTTCTTTCATCTAGGCAAAGAATCATGACCTCTTTTATATTTGGGTTACCAAGCTACAAGCCCACCGCATGTTTAAGAAGAACGAGGCTGCTCAAGTTCAAAATGGCTCCCTGCAGGCCTTGGGCCATGGAACAGTGGCGGGACTATATCAGAGAATTGGAGATTCAGTAATTATCAGTTCACCCGAATAAAACAAAACATTATTTGTATTGTACATTTCATGATGCATGCAGATGGACAAGTAAGCCTCTCCTCTCCTCTCCTCTCCTCTCCTCTCCTCTCCTCTCCTCTCCTCTCCTCTCCTCTCCTCTCTAACCAGTCTCTACACCCACATTACCAGAGCACCACCGCAGGTGCTTACACAGCAGACATGGCAGGACCCTCACAGGCTCTGACCATGGCCAATACTTATGTGAATGGAAAAGTGACTGCATTGCTACAGCAAAGCCAAAACACTGCCAACTGCATTGAAGGTATAGAGTGATGTCTATAATAGGTAGCTTTTCAAAGACTTTAGCCAAGGTTTATAGATATGTATATCTTCAAATATCTTTACAGAGCTGAATCGCTGTCAGTTGGATCTATCTGAGCTGAACTGCCTTGTTCTGAGGCTACAGACCATAGAGGCAGGCCAGGCCATTGGCAATGGAGACATGCAGCACATCATTAGCATGCAGGTGGAGTTGTAGTTGGTTTGAACTGCATACAGTATTTGTGAACTAGATAAAACACACCACATGGTCAAATTCTGTCATTTAGGCATACTGTAATACACAGTATAGGCTACACATATATTTAGTGATGCCGCTCTCTGAATTCACAACATGTTTTTATTTGATATACTGTATATAGCACATGCCACAAGTGATGAAGCAAACGTGTGAACAGAGTGAAACTAAGAATAAAATGATGGAAGTGCATTTGTGTGTAGAACCTCTCTCTAGAGAAGCCTAAGATGTCGAGGTCAGGAAAGATATGGGGTCACTCTCGTACAATGTCCAGAGTAGAAGCCCTGGGAATGGTGAGAATGGTCTGCTCACTAGCTATAGCTACTAAACTAAACATAAGACCTTAGGATTGTCAAAACTGTACTTTGGATTTAAGAACTAGAACATAAATATGTAATTAGAAAGCACTAGAACATGTTTAGAAAAAGTTGGATTATATGAGATCACAATCTACTAAAGTTGCATCTTTTAATGTTTTGTTTATGTTTTTTTCTCTATCTAATCCAAAGCCAATTCAGGGGCTAACCAAATCGGTGAGTCACCGCTGCAGAAAGGCAACACAACCCTGTTCCTATCCCCACATATATAGGCCAACTGTGCTTTACAATATAACATCCATCCATCCATCCTCATCCGCTTATCCGTAGTCGGGTCGCCGGGGCAGCATCTCCAGCAGGGGACCCCAAATCCAGCTCTGACAAACAGTCAGAGCTGGATCCACATTATCCAGCTCTGACTGGGGGATCCCGAGGCGTTCCCAGGCCAGTGTGGAGATATAATCTCTCCACCTAGTCCTGGGTCTTCCCTGAGGCCTCCTCCCAGCTGGACGTGCCTGGAACACCTCCATAGGGAGGCGCCCAACAATATAGCAACATTTCACACAAACAAAAAAATACATTTTTATTATTGTCTGGGTCCCTCTAATTATTATTAATATGTTTAAAAATTGTGCTGAAATAATATTGATTATTACCACAACAGCAATGGAAATGTTATATTCACCCTTGAGTTCACATTGCCAGGGATTTTGTATCTCGTGGCAGACACACAGTATAAGTTCCCCTTTGAGTGACAGTGCACTGTGCAGTTACGCCCACCAGTGACGGCGACAAAGCGACTAAATCACGGGCGGCGTCAATGAGTGAGTAGGCTCTGTGCCTCGCAAGCTGGCCCTCCATGTCTCGTCTCTTCCCTGCTTGTTGCAGCTGTCATCCAGCCACCTGAACAGCTCAGTCGCCTCCATTCCAGACTGTGTATTCTCCCAGCTGTCCCCCCCAGCCGCTATATCCCTGGAGGGCAAGATGATACAGCAGGAAATCTGCACCGTGTCCCTACGAGGTCAGAGCGTATGGCAGCCTTAGGAAGAAAGTTCAGTGCTGAGGGGAGGGAAGAAAAGTGAGGGACAGACTTGGTTTATTATAGAACAACGCCTTGGGGAGATAGATAAGATAACTTTTATGTGTCTCTTAATCTTGAACTTTGAACTTTGTTGTTGATTTGCTTTTGTTGTTCTATCCTGTCAGTACTGACATCGCTGAAGTCGGTGCACGAAACCCTGTCTCAAGAGCATCTGAAGCTTCAGGAAACCTGAGGAACCAACGGCCACCAGTCTAACACACTGGTCGAGGTGTATAGGATTATATTCTCTATTCTGACACTAACAAACACTTTAACCTTAATAAAGGACTCCTCCTTTTGTGTCTGAGACCACCCTTATGGAAGAAGTCATTGTTACAGTGCTGTTGCTTTAGTCTGAAACATCAAAAGCTGTATGACTTTCCACACCTGAGCAGTGCACTGAGTATTTGGCGTTCTTCACTACTCCTCCCCCTACACCACTCTTTTGTTCAAGTGGTTTCCAACCCCTGCACATTTGTATTTTAAACATCAGTGAGGTGTAGAGGAATGTTTGGGTTTTGGGTATGCTAGCCTATCACGCAATGAGGGATTGGAACTCTTATCTATAATACAGTCTCTCTCTCTTCAGCCCAGAGCAAGGGGTCTGTCTCGAGGCCCCCCCTCAGACGACTCTGAGTATTTTGACGCCAGTGATGACGTCCTCTGTGGCAGCTCCTCTGATGTGTCTGATGAATCAGGACTTAGTGAACGCACCACCAGTAACTCTGAGCCTGAAGAGGGACATGGTGGGTAAGAGTTTCGTGTCTTCAGAGTGAGAGAGAGCAGGTCGGTGTGACCGCTGAAGTGGCATATGGTTGGAACTGGTTCTTCTGAAAACATTTTGAAAACTGCTTTGAACAAATGTAGATTTTTGTTATATAAATATATATATATTTTGTGATAGCTTGGATTTACTTGATGTCTATTTCTATGCAGTTTTTTGCAATGTGTCCTTTTTGTGATAATAATAAAAATGTTGTTATTATTTTGTACAGTATCAACCACCTGCAAGTACTGTGCCAGTCTCTCTAAGACCCCCGACTATGTTCTTGCCAAGAGTACAGGACGGCGAACAATGCTACCTGCCCACTGTCCAAACAATGGCCATGTGGGCATCATGGCAAGCCTCTACAATAATATAGGCATGGCACCTTGACTTAATGACACACTTGCTATCACTAAAGTTGTCTGTTTTGTTTCTCACTTTTGTTCATTTTATACTGAATCATTCTATTAATACATACATTTTACATTAATTCAGTAATTCATGAATTCACATTTTTGGTAATTGTATGCCTTAAAGCTACAGTATATAAAAATAAAACTTTAAACATTTAAGTATTATCTCTATTTAAATTACAAAACAAGGGAGCCACCTAGTGGACCACAATTTGTTTGTTTTCCCATTAACAAAGCCAGGGTGTGTAGAAACACAAAGTTACTTTTACAGCACACAGAACATATAGCTAGCATACCATGAGGAGATATTAGCTGCATTTGTGAAAAAGCACATTGAATTATAAGTGTTAGCCCCACCTTTTTAATAAGAAGTGATTTAGCCTACTACACATTTTTAAATGAAGCTTGTGTTTTAGAAATTGAAAACTGAAAATGAACTGAGAACTACTGAACATTTCCACTTTACACACAATTTAGGTAAGGGTCTGTCTCGGGTGTCCATGCCTGCTGCCCTCAATGAACCCATCAACCTGCTGCAGAGACTTTGTGAGGAGCTGGAGTATTCTGAACTGCTGGACATAGCCAGCAGCACAGAGGACCCCTACCAGAGGATGGTAAGGCTGTCCATGATATGCCTGTTTTATTTGCAGACTGGAAATCATATCTATACTGTCTTGTGTTTATAGCAATCTGCTATAAAACTTTTATAATATTAAACTTACATGGGTGGTTCGCCCTGCCCGACATAGGTTTACATTGCTGCCTTCGCCATCTCCGGATATTCTACCGCCACGTTCCGAACCCGCTACAAGCCCTTTAACCCAGTTCTGGGCGAGACCTACGAATGTGTCAGAGAGGACAGAGGCTTCCGCCTAATTAGTGAGCAGGTACAGTACAATCACAGGGTCAAATGCATCAGGGCGTTTAGTTCATTGCTTTATTCAGCGTTAACCTTCATGTGTCTCAGAGGTGTGCTGATACAGAGAAACACAAGCTTTCATATTTACAGGTCAGCCACCACCCACCCATCTCTGCCTGTCAGGCAGAGTCAGAGAACTTCTCTTTCTGGCAGGGTAAGGCTCTGCCAAATATATTCCTCTATATGGCCCTGCTTTGGAGAATTATTTTAGATTCCAGTGGATATCCACAGACAGTATACATTTCATCAGTCACTATTTCTGTCCATAAACACAGACCAGCGGTGGAAAAATAAGTTTTGGGGAAAGTCTCTGGAGATCATGCCAACAGGGATGGTGAATGCTACCCTGCCAAGGTAAAGGAACTGCCTTACTATCAATACCAGATAGAGATGATGTGTATACTAAATGCCTTTGGCCCCTGCTAAATCACTTGTCAAACTCAGTGACGTTCATCTGACGAACTATACAAGACATTTTTTATCTCTAGGTCTTTTACAATACACAGCCATGTAGATTAATGAGTGTGTCCTGTTGTGCCGACATGCTGATGCTATGGCAGCTGTAATGGTGTGTACACCATCTCCATTCTCACCACTCTGTGTAGGTATAGAGACCACTATGAATGGAACAAGGTGGTGACCTGTATACACAATGTCTTTAGTCAGCAGCGCTACCTGGAGCATTACGGCGAAGTCACCGTCCGCAACCTCAACAGCAATGTATGCACCTGTAAGATCACCTTTGTCAAGGTAAGGGCCCTTTACTATACAGTACGTACTGTATACAGTATCAGTTAATCTCAACATCAAAGGTTAAAGGGCCCAAACCCCTAGATCTACCTGTAAGTATCCAATGCCCTAAAGACCTATATTTATTTAAGCCACATTATTAAAAGGACTTCCTCAGTTACCTGTATTGTATAATATCCTGAAGCCAAAATGTGTCCTTCAATGAGATAGAGTAACATTTAAGCTCTACTGGTGTGTCTATCTAGTCATTTAGGACATCTTAATCTTATTTTAGACTTTGTTTATCTAGAATGCCTTATCAATACCAATATCTACCAAGTCTCTATTCTGTCATAGTCACGTTACTGGGGTTCAGACACCAATAAGAACGAGGTTCAGGGCACGGTTCTGGACCAGAGTGGGAGCATCATTCACCGATTTGGAGGTCTGTGGCATGAGGGCATCTTCTGTGACACTCTGCCCACTCCTGCATGCATCTGGAAGCCTAGTGAGTACAATCACACATGGGACTTAGATCTGAGATGTCATTGGTGTTAATGTTAGTCTTCCTAAAATTAAAGGAATAGACCCACTCCCATTCCTTCACAGGGAATATGCTGTAGCTGTAACAACTTGGAAAAAATATGATCCCAATTATTATTAGTACTATTTATTTATGGTGAGTTTGTGCTTACATATTATATTTTATTTGAATTAGCCTGTGGTGTAATGATGTACTGTATACTGAATGTTTGACTTTAGTTGAGTGTAGCAACCTATTTAAACTAAAGTTGTGATATTAAGACCTTCCTTTCCAATGCTACTAATGGGCATCAGATAATCTGTAACCCCACAGATCCACAGCCAAAGGATTACCACCTTTACTATGGCTTCTCCACGTTTGCCATGGAGCTGAATGAGCTCACCCCAGACCTGTTGCCTCTCCTGCCACCTACAGACAGTCGTCTGCGCCCAGACCAAAGGTGAGCATGTCCCCTTATACTATAAACCTAAGGTGTTTCTATTTCATTTTTTGCTCCATTAAGTGGCTTTTGTTTTCTTATCAATTTGAAGAACGATGTCTTTCCTGTTTACGTAGAATACTGGAGAATGGCCTGGTGGATGATTCAGATGTGAAGAAAGACGAGGTAGAGGAAATGCAGAGGGAGAGAAGGAAAATGCTGGCTAAAAAAGGGGAGGAGCATGTGACACGTTTTTTCAAGTAGGTTCAAATTGATTGATTGTTCAAATTGAGTCAGACATGTTCAGCAGGGAAGGTTGCTGAAAAGAACAAAATATGACACAACGTGTAACAACTTAGGTATTCATCTTGTTAGGATAAGTCTAAAACATCAAGATTAAACTAAATTATGCTAGTTATGTTATGTTAATTATGTTTTACAAGTTATACCTGTTATTTCACCACTGTTACCAGGTTGACCTGTCAATAATGTACACAATCATATACTGTCAAATGTCTCCATTAAGGTGCCACTATATGACCTTCTGACTTTCTGCCACTAGATGTCAAACTACGTATATATCACTAGTGTCTCAGACAAAAACAAATGCTTCTTGGGCCACACACATCCACTAACATGCACACGCCCTTGGAAAACCAATGAGCAGAGAAGAATTGATTACATCACACACAGTATATGATGACGTTCTCTGCTCAGGACACAATTGCTCCACTAAATGAACAACGTCAAAAATAGTTCTTCACATCAATTAGTAACATTAATTGATTTACATACATAGTATGTAGGTTATACATGTCAAGCAAACACTGTAGATGTGCTGCTAAGTGTTATGATGCCATGTTGACTTATTATTATTTAATACGTTTGAATTCAAATTGTTCTATATTTTCCAGGAAAGCCAAAGATACATGTGGAAGGGATGTATGGATAACAAACGAAAGCTACTAGAAGCTCAGGGAGAATCCAGGCTTTGCTAATATTGAGAACATGGCTGTATGGTGATGAAAATTCTGCAATGAACTATTATTAAAAATAATTTTATTTGGACATTATGGATGAACTGCCCTGGGAATCTCACAGAGACGAGACAGTGCTAATGGCTCTCTATTCCAATGCTTCTCTATCCCCATGACTCACTGGTTCATGGGAACTCTTAGATCTTCTCAAACCTGCTGATCCTATTAACCAGCATTAATACCTGTGTAACCCTTGGAAATACCAACATCAGTTGTCTAAAGAATTCAATCACCTTTTTTACGAGGCTTGATGCTAGTGTGTGAATTCTCCTCTCAAATTGACAACGACGACCTTCATTGACTGTTGAGCCACTGATAGCCATTCATAGCCCTGTTGAAAAAGCTCTTTAACATGTTAGGCAAAAATATCTAATTGTTTAATCGTCGCAACATTCAGACTATCATTTTATAAAAACATTTCATGTCTAAAATCTTGTAATCTTGTAATAATAATTACTAGAGGAGCATTGATGCAGATATTTGTTACTCTTGTTGGGGCCCTTACGAAACATAAGTGACAACAACTAGTGTATTTTCTTCTACCTAGCACCTATTGATGTTTTTGTCATTGGTAGTAGAAAGGGATGAAATGCGGATATAGTATTTATTTATTTGATGTTATATTTGACTGTGATCAGTGAATGCATTGAGATTACTGTAAATGCACTGAATAGACTCAACACACTATGTGTGTCTAGTATATAAGATATCAGATTTGCTGCAGTGATACGTGTAGAGAGGCTGAAGAGTTTTATTCTGAAATTACATTTAACATTTTTTGAAAATTTGAACTGATGATTTTGAGACAACAATAATTTATATAAGTTTGAATAAATTAATAAGTAAGTAATAATAATTCCTACATGCTATTATTTTTTTATATTTTTTATATAAACATTTGGGTTCAGATAGTCTATCTATACTGTCGAGGTTCACTAGCTTCATCTCAATTAAACAAAAATATATAAAACCTGTTCGAAATAGAGATACAGTATATAGAGATAGAGATTTTAAATGTTTTAATTAATAAAAAACAACAATATATACAGAAATATATCACCTTTCAATAAATTAAAAATCTCCTTTTTAAAGACCTGCTATTTTTATTTATTGCTAATACATCCGTAATACCAATAAAGTATTTCCTTTTGATACAATATTTTTCATTGCTGCATTATTGACATTTCATCCATGAATTAGACGGTAAGCCATCCAAACCCAACGAGTCAAAAGTTTGACATAGAACACAAAACTTGTAGGCGACGTGTGTTGTGTTGCTCTACATTGCTTGCCTTCTCCCGTCGAATCCCCTATTGTTACTGCCTCGTAGGCCGGCTACTATACCTATAATCTCTGAAAATACAATTTCTTTACACTGGTTCGTTTTTCAATGGGAAAATGCCTGTCCAAATTCTACAAGGAGAAAAGTAGCAATTAAGGATTCATAAGGTTTTTTTTTGTTGTGTCGAATGTCATAGCTAAAATGGTTATGTCTATTGTATTAGCCAAAATGTCCAGCAGGGGTCATTCCTAAGGTTCCTGATCGCACAATGAACATTAACGAGATATCTTGCTTTCACATTATGCAGGTTCCCTTTCAGTGTGCATAACAAACCATGAAATACAACATATAAATTAAAACATTAACATTTTCCAGAATTAATTTAGCAAATCTACAATACTTTTTGCACTAGGCTAATGTTATCATACATTATAATCAAATTAACATTCTTAATTGCACTTAAAATATCTTAATTTGTCCACTGTACCCCTCATGGGGGTATTTAAAGAATTACTCTTTTCTTGGCAGATCTGAACATAAAACTTACAATTTAAGTGCAAAAAAAAAAAAAAAAAAAACCCAAGCAAACATATATTTATGCATTGTAAGTAACATATGTTACTACAAAACATTTAGAATGGTTTTCAAACAGAAGCTATCCACTGCCATAGTCTTTTTCAACATCTGCTAAGTGCTGGCTGCTGCATCCTTTGCATGTACAATATATGTGCCGAAACCTGCTATTCATTTGACCTTTAATCGACCTTCAAGTCTCCATATTTCCTTTTCTTTTCCCCTTTCTGGATAAAAGTTTTGCATTAATTGGCACAAAAAAGTGTGTTCTCGAGAGCTCTAACATATGTATAATCTCAACAAACAACAACCTTGATAAAGCAGGCAAGTATCAACAAACAGTATTTGCTGATACCTTCCTTTTTCTTTTTTTACAGCTTTTATGTACATATGATGTCCAGTGTGATTTATTGTCATGTCCTAATGAAATATAATTATTCATTAAGTGTTGTTTTAAGTAATGATATTCTCTGACTGAGCTTATATTTGTTATATACAAAATCAATTAATATCTCAAATTTTAACTCGGCTTTCAGCTCATTGAAAATTGTAATGCTATTTAACACTCTAATGTAATTCTAATAAATGATTCAGAGTCTCAGGTTGTACCTGGTGCAGACTACTATGGTGGCTTGACTGGCACATCTCTCTTCTTCACTGTCACCACTTGATAGACAAGACATTGTGAGTGTGGGGGGGGGGGGGTCTGTCTGTCTTCAGAGTGTCTTTCTAGTCACATTGTGCTTCCAGCTTTGGAGGTAACAGTGTCGACCGATGTAGCCATTGTGGTCGGTATAGCGATTGTTTAAGATGTCCTGCAGCACAAATGGATGTGAGATCCAGGATGTAATGTAGCGGAACTCTGAAAGGCACCAGTCAAGCCTTCATCTTCACACGTAAGATGCAGAATTGGAGAATGCTAAAAATGGCATCATAACGTGTCATAACTTTGCCTTCTCTGTAGGATTGCGGATCTCTATGTACCACAGCAACAATCCCTTATTGATACAGTATTGTGATACAGTAGTATGCACCAAGAGGAGGGCCCACTACATATTGATATTGCAATCAGTCAGTGAAGTTATTAGAGCTCTGTCATTTGTTTTAAACCATTTCCAGACTACGCAGTGCGTGCATGTCTTTATTTCTGTGTGATGATGGGGACATTTTGTGTCAGTTATGCAGTTATGCCCTTTGTAATACATCATCCCTTTAGTTTTCACCCTCTGAAGCAAGCAGCTGGTTCAAGGCTCAGTTCACTCCCAGTGTCAAAACATACAATACATTTTCTCTTGCTTTTCCTGATAAAACATGATCACTAACAATGACTAATAATACACACCCCAAGCGTTCACTTTGGTTTATATCGTGATGTGAACTGTTGTGACATGACAATACAGCTATTCAATTGTTTAAAATGGTTTGCTTTGTAATATTTCAATAACTCTATGATTGAAATTACATTTTAAACTGTGAGTGATCGATCATGGGAAATCATTTGTGTTATATTGTTTGTCACTGCTGTACCCAGTACATACAGTATGTTTGATGGTGTTGACTTGTCAGCATTAGCTTAATACCACAAAAGACACACACACACACACACACACACACACACACACACACTGTACCAGAAGTGATGAGAGCTCGTCATATAGTACACGCTGTGCTTTATAAAACCACTATCTCCAAACCATGGTCTCTGCTCTTGGTCATTGCTATCAGCTTTCAGTTCTCTACCAAATTCCCTAATGTGACTGAGTTTGAAACATGGTCGTATAGAACATTAGACAAATGAAAGAGAACATATCATTACTGGAATTGTCAAGTGTGTTTGTGTGTGTGTGTGTGTGTGTGTGTGTGTGTGTGTGCATGTGTGTGTGTGTATTTAACAGTAGAATCAAGTAATTAGAAAGAAAGCAGGAGTGACAAAGAGCAAACAAAGAAAGGAGACATAATGTTTGATGCAGAAAACAACAGACAAAGCCCTGCAGGGGTCTGTCAGCAAGCAAGGTACGCAGATGTTTTCATTTGCTTCTTCTAATCCCCAGATGTTTGACTGTCTCAATCTTCAGGTTCGTATGTCTGTCTGGTGTGTGTTTGTCTCAAGGGCAGTGTCCTCACACAGTCACCTCAGCAGTTTGTCCGCTACCGGTGACTTTGACGGTAACCACATATTAACCACCAAGCCCCCCCACACACACACACGCACACACACACCTGAATCAACCGACACTTTCAGAAGGGATTGCACCGGTCTGAGCTACGACAAATATTTTCAGAGGAAATTGTTTTGGCATTCGGTCACATCGCCGCCACTCTCCAACGCAAACAGGAGCCCTGCCTCACCCCTTCACACGACCGTACCAGAGGAGCAGGGTCACGTGGCGTTAGGGGAAGGCTGCACCCTGTGAAGGGGAAATAACACCAGGGGAGGCTGTGAAGACTTCTTCAGTGGGTGTAAAAACCATAGTAGCCTGTGTCACTGCTGCTGTCCCGCCCGCACGCCTCGGCCGTGCTCACGGGCGGGGAGTTCTCTGTGCTGGAGGTGTAGGGCGACAGCCTCCGCTTCTTGGCGTCGCCCGCCCCGCCCTCGAACAGCCCCGAGTCGGCCGAGTCCACCGACTTGACGGAGGGTGCTTCCAGCCAGGGTTCTCCCTCCCCCGCCGGTCCCCGGGCCTCCTTGGGCTTGTCCTGCAGCGGGACGGGCCGCAGGGGCTCCAGCAGGCCCGAGGTCTGGACCCGGGGGTTGCCGGGTGAAGTGGAGGAGGTGGAGGAGGCGGAGGAGGAGGAAGAGGTAGTCGGCACCGGCCTGAACCAGCTTAGGCCGGAGCCGGGCTTACTCGTTTGGGCCATGTACTGAGGGGCGGGCCGGCCGGAGCTCCAGCCTGCCGGAGAGGCGCCTGACACGGACACGCCGGAGGAGGCAAAGGGGTGGTCTGGGTAGTAGCCGAGGGCGTGGTGGTGGGGGTGGTGGGCCGAGGGCGGCAGCTGGTAGGGCTTGTAGAAGCTGTTGCCGGTGAAGTCCCCCTCGTACTGGGTGAAGTCCAGCCTGCTGGCGGCCATGTTCTGCTGGGGGGACAGGTACCAGCGGCTGTGGGGACCGGGGCTGGACGAGGGGTCCCTGGGCTGCTGGCCCCCCATGGTGCTGATGCTCTCCCGGCTGTAGAAGCGACTCTGGGGCAGCGGGCTCATGTACTGCTCAGGCAGGTAGCCCTGCGGGTAGCAGGTCCCTGGAAGCAGCTGCTGGCTCTCTGTAGGGGAAGGGGTGAGGCGGTCAGGGTCCGGAGGAGCGTACAGCCTGCAGGGTGGGGTGAGGGGAAGGGAAGGCATGGTGTGTGAGAAGAGAGAAAAGGAAGAAGAAGGTGTTACTTCCTGTCTAAACCTCAATCTCATCTTGTAGGCCTTCGTTCCTCCTCCTCTACAGCATCACATGTTTTGCACATTGAAACGGCCCTCATCTCCGTGCCAAATTTACAGCGCGCGCGTGTGCATAAAATATTCTCTCTGCAATGGTTACACTTTGAGACATGATAAAGTGAAACGGACTCTGCGAGACATGCCACCTCCCTGAACACTGGAGGGAAAATGCATTTATTTGTTTTGTAATATTTTATTTTCGGTCTTACTTACGTGTCGTAATTGTCACGGAAACCTTTGGCGAAGGGGTTATGGTCTATTTTCAACTGTGTGATCTGTGTAGGGAATTGCAAGAGGGCAAGGACAGGACAGACAAAGCAAGAGATTGATTGATTGATTGGAGGAAAAGTGCATTTTCAGAGTGAGCGATAAAAATGTTGTGACAGTTATAAATGAACTACAACAAAGACGAGGCATACTGTATTTAAATATGTATAAAACAATGGTTCTAACAGCATTTCATGTTTATTTTAGAAATAAGCAGGCATCCTGGCGTCAGGTGTTTTGTCAGACGTTTTGTTTGTTTTCTAAAGACCAGAGCCTGCCTTCATACACACGCATACATATAAAAAGCTTTCTCTTAACTTCCCCATTTCTCCGAAGTCATTATAGCATGATCCTAAATAGAGACTACAGACAAGAACACATTGTACTATAATATTTATCTATCTATCAATCTATCTATCTATCTATCTATCTATGTATAAATATATCTCTCTATCTGTCTATGTATAAATATGTCTATCTATCTATCTATCTATCTATCTATCTATCTATCTATCTATCTATCTATCTATCTATCTATCTATCTAT
>JAODUK010000345.1:0-13811 GCA_027564635.1 Typhlichthys eigenmanni | reverse complement strand
AAGTTTGGGGTCCCTTACTGAAGCTGCTGCCCCCGCGACCCGACTCC
Source organism: Typhlichthys eigenmanni (assembly GCA_027564635.1). Lineage (NCBI taxonomy): Eukaryota > Metazoa > Chordata > Actinopteri > Percopsiformes > Amblyopsidae > Typhlichthys > Typhlichthys eigenmanni. The sequence continues at coordinate 13,764 of JAODUK010000345.1, read as the reverse complement.
GGATAAGCGGGAGAAGATGGATGGATGGATATATGATGTTCAGAAAAGAAAACTTCTTTGGGACTATCTATGTTTTATATTTTAGTTGTTAGGAGCATATCCAGAATATGACAATATGACAGAATATGCAAACATGTTAGCGCCAGTTGCAACTGCCATTGGTTATTATAGTGGTTTGGGCTAAGTACACAATACTGCTAGTGAATATGCTAGCCTGAACGTGAACCCATGTGACACTGAGGACATTGGGTTTAGACGGGAAGTCTGCGAGGCGTCTTTGAGTAAGTATAGCCTACTAGCTATGCTAGGAGCACACTCTGCTTTTCTGCTGCGCTCCAGTGTGCATCATTTGAGCTGTGGCTACTGTATGTCTGTAGGCAAGCGTCCGGTCTGAGACTGATGGAAGACTGTGCCACTACTGTCCAGCCCAACAACTGGGTTCATTTTCCAGGGTTTCTAGCAAGCCAGGGGCGTCCCCAGCTGCAGTGTGTTGATGGGAGCATAACCTCCCAGTGTTACTCTTAGCCGTGGCCACGCTCAATGCATACTCTGTTAGGGTAGTACCTGTAGTGCCTATTGATTCAAGAAAACACTTGTGTTTAAGGCACTGACTGAACAGCAGATGCGTTCTGTTGATATTGACTGTAACAGTATGTTCAGTTCTTTGTCAGCAACAACTGAAAGTGTTTCCTTCCCTTAACACACAGTATGTACAGATTGTAGCCATGCAGTATACCGTACTGTAAATTACAGCTCTGTCTCATTGTGCCCCCTGCTGGACATCTGTGTCATGACAATGTAAACCTAGATTTGGGCAAACTGAAATAACATTTATAGTCACTGATATTCAATGTTTCTTTCTCTTTCCAAACTTGAGTATTTCTTGGTCGAGTGTAGTGTCACACCATCGTGTAGTCGTGTATCAATAACATATCTTGTCTTAGTTATTATCCTTCATTTTCTACAACATATTAAGTAATTTGCTGTCACATTTGCACACAATAAATAAAAACGTGCAATATGTGCCAATTCTATATAATACTGCATATACTTAGTAGTCTGCTGTTCGTTTATTAATATTCCTCTATCAGTATGTATTTTGTGTTTGAGTCATTCTGTAGGCCTTCATGCACCTGAGGGGGCTGAGCTGACATTGACTGATCAAAGGCCACAACTATAAAGGTCACATGGGACTGCCTCCCTGTCTGGTGACCTCAAAGCAAGAGACTACATTATTGTGACCTTAACCTTCATCATCCATCCTGCAGATAAGATCGCTGTATTTTAGCAGCTTGCTGTGATGGAATATACAGGTGCATTTCTTGCTGGCCTTCCACCTAAACAAACATGCTGAGGATGCTTCAGACATAAGCCATCTGATTATAAATACAGGACAAATATTACTATACAAACCTGATATGGTACACACGGATTCCATCTGGATGACTTGACTCAGATAAACAGGAATTGTGAGTAAGATAAGGGTGTTTGTAGGGTATACAAATACGTATTGGAAATGCCATATATTACAAATAAATAAATATAAACACTATAGGAACAGAACAGTTCGTTATTTGCTTGAAACCAAGGTTGACACGTTTTATCACCAGCTACAGATACATATGTGTCTGTATGACAGCAGCAACACCAACACAACAACATACTGTAACTACTGTAAACATATTCACAATAACATCTGATGGATGCACAGTAGGCCTATACATTTTGGAAATCCAAGTATAACACATTATAAACCAGAGCAGGCTAACAAAGGTTGGACAAACATCTCCTATAAGTGGGTGGTAAACCTCTGTAGGCACGTATAGACTTACCTCCTGGAGAGACTATAGTTTACACTGACCCGGTGATCTCATCCTGTGAGGCTGTGCTAATGAAAGGAGGACAAACAGGAGAGAGGTTTTCCGAAGCATGTCATGCCTCACTGGAGGTCTCAGCTGAATGATTTGTGGCTGTGGGATTCACTCTTTCACTGAAAATGTTTCCAGTTAAGTTAACTCTCATCTCCATATGAGTCGAACAAACATAATAGCACATATGTATAATCGCTCATGGTAAAACGGGGTTTTTGAGTAGCCCAGTAATTTTGTTGTTTTTGTACAAAAATTGGAATACTTCCAATAATCAAGTTGTTACTGTGCCTAAATAACAATTTAGTTCAAATACGCACATGATTCAAATATAGATAATAATTGTATTACGATTATTAGCCTAGACAATATTGTCAATAATAATAATAGTAATAATAATAATACAGTATTAATAGAGCGATTCATATTTTAGATTGTATTTATTGTAGTATATGTCGAAATCTCGCTCAGAATCAAATGCGGCGATTTGCATCAACAGCTGTTTGACATCAGGGTAGCGGGGTAGGGGCGGGGGGAGCTCATTTTGAGGGGTGTTCCTATGTTCCCAAGCTGTTGCACCGTCTTGCAGACAGAGCTCCGATTGGGGAGAATAAGTTTGCAGGCGGAAGATGTGAAGTTCAATGGAACATTTTCATTGTATAAATAAAACAAAATCCTAATATAAATCTATATTTAATGTCGAGTTGTAATGAGTCGCGGCCGTGTTTTGATCGGAACGCTGCCACCACTGCAAACAGCGCCGATAATTAAAAGGACGTTACTTTTTATATCAAGGTAAAGTTTAATGTGAGTTGACTTGATGTATTGCGATTGTTTATTTTTGTTGGCATGCTTTTCGTTAGGCGCACTTGCAACATCATTCTGTAGCGGTAATCAGTTATATTAATTGGTAATTTTGCTGATATAACAGCGCACCATAAATGAAACGCAATATCACGAGAGAGATGGAATTGCATGTTATAGCGTGATATTGCATGTAGCCAACAGTGTGCTGGGTGTAATCTATCTAGTCAGTTTGTCAAAGAGCATTGGTTGAATTATAAGATATTTTATGCCACACAGCAATCTATTACCTTAATCACAATGCCTTTTTGTCAGGTTAACAGAATTTTCTTGAATAGGCCTATAGCTTATCCTTGCAAGTTTTGCTAATTACCTAAATGTAGCAGTTTTAATTCACCATGCACTGCTTTAAAATATTGTAACCTTTGAGTGGTTTTACCCTTTTCTACAATGTCAACAATACGCAGTAGGCTATAGGCTATACAGATCTGTTGAATCTTTTTGCAGAGGTGCTTTATCATCGACCAGCACTATTTTCCCAAAATTTGGTTTACAATGAGGTGTTAGTGTTCCAAATATACTCCACGCAACCAGCGTTCCCTGAACTAACATTTGTTTAGAGCAACTTCCTAACCAGTTTCAAATTGCACAATTGTACACAATTAATCACTGCCATAGAAACCACACAAGTTAATTGCTGCCCTATAATATATATATACACATGCATACATACACACATACATACATACACACATACATATATGTATGTGTGTATGTATGTATGTATGTATATCTATATCCCATACTATTGGTTAAATAGTTATGGTGGATTTTCTTACACCCTCTGTTTCTCATTCTCTGTTTCTCTGAGAGAAAGACACGTTTTCTTTGTAATAACAACCTGCAGAACCTCCCATCCCAAAGCAATGCCTTTACTTAATCATCTATGTCAGCTAACAGAGGTGATTTTGTTCAAACATACCAACCTCATGTGAGCATCTGGCTTAGATGTAAATCATATGATTATATTTGGGGTCAACATTGGTGTTAGCTGGAGCTGGTGTGTAAGAGCTTGTGTTATTGTATGATTTTAAACTATAGTATAGTAAAGGTTTTCCTCCATTTGCTAGTATATCCCTCAGTAGCAGGAACATTTGAACTGTATTTGTCCATTATGCAAATACAATACAAGGCCTAAGAATGTGATTGGACAAACACACACACACACACACACACACATACATACTGTACATGCTCAAGCAAGTGTGCATGTTTTTATGGGGGGTCCATACCTTTTGTGGCAAAACATAAAGGCCTATATGCTTGTTAAGCTCTCCAGAAGTTTTCATGAACTGGTCAGACATCATGAAGAATGTAGCATCATGCAGGCATCTGTGGCAGCAGAGTTTCAGTGAAGGGGTTAAAGTGGACAAGATGCTGCAGAATCCACCCCAGATTCAGTCAGTGTGGTTGTCAGAATGACACAACCAGACAGTACCTCCACAGCACATCACAGCATGCACGAAGCTACAGCTGTGATTTAAATCCAATGGACTCAGTTTCTGCAAGGCCATTTTTGTCTCCCTGGATTTTTCTGTGCAATTCCGTGTTCCTTGCCTGTGTTAATTGTAGACTACAAACCCACAAACAGCCATTTCAGCTCAGCAGGGGAACTCAAAAGAAAGCAAACAGTTTGTGTAGCCTAGCCCAATGATTCAGCTTCAACAGTTTCTTTGTGTGCAAGTATATTTTTGATAATGACCTGTGGTTGCTAGTGATAATGATGAGAGGGAACATTATAATTGTACGGTATAACTTTTAACTTTCAGCACTCTTGATAAATTACTCATGAACTTATTTTTATATTGATCATATTGATTTTATTATTATTTTCTAGACTTTTCAGTTCAGAGTATAGGCTACACATATTTTTGTATCGCGTACAAAGTGATATGATTTTTTTTCTAATATGAATAGAATTCAGAGACTTAAGATCTGCCAGAGCACAGACGTAAGCAGCTTTTCTGGGATGAGCTTAATGTAGCCTAGACATAACATAAAATATGCAGCTTTTGCCTCCATTAAAACAAACTGTATGGTGCAAATGTAACACTGAAAGTCACTAGGCTAGAAGGCTGGGTGTCCTAAAATGCTTACAAAATAGATAGTACTATATAGTGTATAGTATAATTTGCATCTATTTCTATATGCATTCATTGTAAGCAATCACAATATCAAAGAAGAAGGACTTTTGTCTCAGTCACCATGAAATCTTCTGGTTGAGAAGAGCCACATTCAGCAACATCCTGATGAGTAAATAAAGCAGAGCACTAGCTTCGGAACGGAAATTACGGATACATACTTGTGTGAGTGACAATGCTCACAAAACAACCAATGGAAATGTACTGTACTTCAGTACAGTACTTGTATATCAGAGAGTCCCAAGCTTACAAGGGTATATGTATCTGACGTTCAGCACGGAGTTGCTTAGGTGACGTAGTGCTGATGGACGGAGGAGGCTCAGGCTACTGCATGCCTAACATGACCCTGTCTCGTTTCAGTTGGGACGAGAGCAGCTCCATCAGCAGCGGGCTCAGCGACGCCGACGGGGATGGGTCCGACAACCTCAGTTCAGAGGAGTTCAATGTCAGCTCCTCCCTCAACTCCCTCCCCACCACACCACTGGGATCCAGACGCAACTCTTCTATTATGGTAGGTCACTAGTGGTTTGCTATTTGCTGTTGCTGTGCTGTCCAATTTAGGTCACATTGGCGACACCTACAGTGAGTGAGTGGTTATTGCATACTATCCAGAGATAAAATGAAAGGAAAGAGCTGAACCTTTGTCTTACATTTTCATATTAAAATACTGTTTAACACATCTATTAAACAGACTAATGCACGCCTATGTGTGTATGATACACAGTATAAGTGTGTGTGTTTGTAATATTGTTGTAAGCTTGGCTCTGTAGTTAGGCCGTTAAAATGTTCCTGACCTACCCACAAAACAATAATGACACCCCGTGCAGAACAGCATCGATAGAACAGCCTCGATAGATAAACATGATATGTCATAATGTTTACTATCACAGTTTTCTGTTTGCTCCATCAAGATACTATAGTGAATGGGCTTTTCGTTAACATTACACTACTGTATCCATAAAGTACTGTACATTTGTTTTCACATATACACTTCTATATTTATTTGTAAGCATTAATCCACCTCGACAGGTAAAAATAGTCTTATTTTCCCAGTACTGTGACCATATAGCAAACAGATAATACTCCTGGAGCGGAGGCAGGAAGATTACTGATACTTTCTGAACCATCTGTGGTTCGGTGTATAATTAAAAGTGTGGGTGCCAAAACACAGCATGCCTAGTTTTCCCCACAGTGCACCACATGACATTGTGTTCACACTAAACCGTGGACTGTGTACGTCCTGTGTAATATGCAGTCTATTCTAATGTGTGGCCTTCTCGTCTCTTAAGCATGCACACTGCTAACTTATTTTCAAGCAAAGTAGAGTTAATATGGATCGTGCACACAAAGGAAGTATGCATGTGTGTGTTTGCTGAACATACACATGTTGTCGTCCTCTCACGTCATACATCATCCTGTTCCTCTCATTGTTCTCTCATGTAAATGAAAGAAATATGGTATTGTTTTTCTGAAAGAATAATCTTATTAAATTAGGCATTGCTGGAGATAACATTGTTTTCGTTATTATGCATTTGGGTTCACAGTTTATGTTTTGAAAAAACAAATGTCCAGGACGAGTAGAGATGCCAAGTAACGTCTCAAATATACCCTAGGAGCGCATATCTTTCAGATTGCACCAGGCTTTTCCTACACACGAGTGTTAAAGGCACCAACATGTTTCATTTCCTTTGCGGAACATGTTGTTTCGTTGACTTGAGGCGTATGAGCCTGTCCCTTCTGCCACCTTACCGGAACATGACTTATCAGATGGAGACGGTATCCCCACAGATAGCACAGACAAACCTAGACGCTGGTGTTTACCCAGACTACGGTATGCCACTATCTCTGCCCACATGCCCCCCCCCCCTCCCAGCTCCGCACCGATGCAGAGAAGCGCTCGTTGGTGGAGAGCGGCTTGTCTTGGTACAGCGAGGACGGCAAAGCGTGCAGCAAGCTGCATGGCGGGAGCTACGAGACGGGCAGCCTAAAGACGGAGACCCCCAGCAGGTGGAGGAAGAAGCCCTCGGGGAGCCCCAGCGAGGATACGGGGGCCAAGGCGGAGGTGAAGAAGCCACAGAGCTTGGGGCAGCCGGGGAACTTCAAGAAGGGTCGTAATCCTCCTGTGGGCGTGACCTCCCCCATCACCCACACGTCTCAGAGCATGCTGAAAGTAGCAGGTGAAAATGATTGGATGAGCACGCTGTCTGTCCCACGTTTTTAGGTTTCCTGTTTGATACTGTAAATCACGCCAAGGGGTTGGAATTAAAGATGCAAAAAGTATATTTCTGCTTTTTGGAGTTGGCAGTGTTTCTACAGTTGTAAAACATTTGATTACAGCAAGCCATGATCTCCATATCAAATGGAATCCAAGTGCAAAACATAGCTGGTCTGTAGATAAGCCATGCTTGATATCAAGACATGATACAGTGCAAGAATGTTTGCTCTGTTCTTAGTTAATACACACACACACACACACACACACACACACACGTACACAGTATGGTAAAATATAGCTGTGTTTCATACATTGTTGAAGACCGTAACATGTGTTTGTAGTCAGTGTGTCTGGCTTTCCCTCCAACCAGTCATGTTTCATTTAATGCCCCTTTATCTTCAGCCATAGATATTGTAACTAGATAGTAGGTGAAACCTTGTATAGTTCAATTTCCTGCCTGATGAGACGTGTTTGAACGAATAAGAGTGATTAAACGGGCTGTATTGTATACTGTATATATTTTGGCAGCACTCTTGTGAGAAAGTCCTTCACTAAGAAAATTGGCGCGGTGCCTTAGAGTTTGTGCTGTGCTTTTTACTTGGGAATAGAATGACTCAACCGGTCAGTTGATTTTTGGGTGCTTTAGCATTGATTACCCCCCCCCCCCTTCCCCATACACACGCACACACGAAAAACCAGAACTTGCATGATAAAATATTCTGTATTTTATCAGCCATCAGTGCAGACCATATTTTCTATTTTTTAATTAGCATTCCTTGTTTATAGGATGAACTATTTCATTTGTACTGTCAGGTAGAATATATTAGGTTCTGTCAGTAAGTCATGCTCAACATCAAAAGCACATAAAATGAGGTGAACACAGATGTGAAATACTGTACAGTGCATGTCACGCTCAATGTCATAAGCACATGAATTTTGGTGAACCACACAGATGTGATATACAGTGCACACACTCTTGTGTGACTAATAATGAATAATTATGTACAGTATGCGTTAGTTTGCATAGCTGTCAATTATACTTAACAATGTACAGTAATAGTCCCGTGCTAATTTTATGATTTGTTGTCCAGCCCTCCACTTTCCTCCCTCAATATAAAACACTGTATCCACATGCTAATTGTTTGTAATAATTCCTCATTACGCCTGAAACCAACAGCGGTTTTATTTTAGCATTAATTCTCAGAAATACTGATGTTGATGTCTCTACTGGTGCTGTAGATATATTCTCAAGTCAATTATTCACTTAAAAGTACAGAACATGTTTTCGGCCTCTCTAATGAAGACAGATTACAAGTGGGTAATATGTGTGTCTGTTGAGTCAAATGTAGTTATGGGTGGCATGAGCTAAATGTATTGTCTCTTACTGCAGCACCTAAATGTGAGAAGCCATTGGACAAATCCAAGATGTCTGTCAAGACCGCAGGCTTGCAACGCTCGCGGTCAGATGCAGGGAAGGATTACCACAGAGAGCACCGTAAGCCCCCCTCAGGCTTAGTGAAGCCCTCCGCAGGAACCTCCTTTGGCTACAAGAAACCTCCCCCGGCCACCGGCACTGCCACTGTTCTCACAGCAGGTGGCGCCACCATATCCAGTGGCTCTGCCACTGTGGGGAAAAGCCCCAAGTGTTCGGGCATCCCCGTGAAGCCTGCGGGTGCACCTACAGGCCGCAAGAACAGCTTCGACGGCAGCGGCGAGCAAGGTTTCCTTGGCCCGAACAGCCGCAACAGCATCCAGTACCGCAGCCTGCCCCGCCCAGCCAAGTCCAGCACTCTCACTCTGATTGGCCGCCCTGCGTCCCGGCCCGTCAGTGGTGCCGTGGAGCCCGGGCTGCTGAGCCTCAAGCCCGCGCCCATGGCCTCCGCCAGCCCCAGGGTGAAGGAGCCGGGCGGCTGCGATAGCAAGCCGGGCAGCCGCGGCGGCGGCGGCGCGGGCCCCGTCAACCAGACAGACCGGGAGAAGGAGAAGGAGAGGGCCAAGGCAAAGGCTGTGGCCTCGGACACGCAGTGCGGCTCTGTGGAAGGAGACCACAGCCAGCAGGAGCCCACGGGAGAGTCTGTGCTCAAACTGCACGGCCTGCGGAGAACCAGCAGCAGCAAGTACCCCGAGCTGTCCTCTCCCACCACGCCAAGGTTCCTCCCCTCAGCTCACACGTACCCACAACCACACAAATACAAATACACAATACACACACCTATGATTTCATCAGGGTATTGTTCATTTTAGTGTCAGTACTTCATAAGTACTGTAGCCTACTTACGGTAGTACTTCATTCAATTAAATTGCACACACTTAATATTCTTTGTGTGTAATTTTGCTCTCATGCATTATTCATGACTGTGATACATGCTTGTTTCAAGGCTCCGTGTGTGTGTGTGTGTGTGTGTGTGTGTGTGTGTGTGTGTGTGTGTGTGGTGTGCATCCGCAGGATGCTCACCTCCAAGTCTCTGGGCCGCCCCCCCAGCATGGCCCACCAGGACAAGGTGAACTCCAACAGCCTGGACTTGTGCATCACCATCCATGACCTCCCTCCCAAAGTGCCCCCGTACTCCAAGCTCCAGGACCTGGCCGGGGCCCGGGCGGCCCCCCGCCTCACCCCCAGCCCAGCCCCGGTGCTGCACATGGACTCCCCCGGCTCCTACACCAGCGACATGGCCACCTCGCCCCTGCTGTACCCAAAGCTGTCGGCCATGCACCGCAGCATGGAGTCCCTGGCCCTCCAGATGAGCGTGCCTCCCTCCTGTGGAAGGTTCTCCAGGAGCGAGGCTCCGGACAGGGAGGAGCGGAGTGCCGGCACTTGGGGAGCAGGGAGCAGGTCGTCTCTTCATGTTCCCGAGGGGTACGTCTGCCACGAAGGGTTCTCGCGGTGCCAGTCTGATGCCCCACTGGACTCCAGTGGTCATGGGCACTATGGAAAAGTCAGGAATGGTCATGGATTATTTTTTTTTCTAGGCGTGGAAACTGATTTTTGTAATATACCATATGTTTCTACGACTGAATCTAGTTTGTGACCTTTACTAAAGATCGACAGTGGATTGTAGACTGTAGACACTGAAAGCAATATATCAAATGTCTAAGCAAAGGTCTATGGAATTTGTCATTTGTGAAATGGATGACTTTTTCAATCGATATTGACGTCGTCCCTTCATTTCTCCACAGCTTGCAAACCAACAGGAACACCTTACCAAAGAAAGGCCTTGAGTATGATGTCAAATCGCCTCACTTCGCTCCACGTGCATTTGAATGAGCCCGTGTGAACGCACCCTAGGCTGTGTCCTAATAGCTGGTGTCTTCCCTCAGCCACTACAGCTCCAGCCAATCAGAGAGTGACGGGGACAAGCGGGAAAGGCGCCACTCCCACACCATATTGTGCGTGACAGACAGCGATAGCCCCCCCCACCTGCCTTCTCCAACCCATACGCTGCACCCCACCTCTGGCAAGGCTCCTCTCACCAACGTGGGTGAGTCCTCCCTCTCTTCAGCACGCCTGCCAGCTCATAAATGCACTTCCAGTAAAGGCCTAGGAACTAATAAGACTTAAGGTTCCTCCATAAACCATGTGAGACAGTGTCAGTGGTTGACAACAGGCCGGTGAGGTCACAACGCAACACCCGATAGCCTCTTGAGGAAACGAGGCGGCCCATTTCATGTGAATAGAAGCACCTTGTTGATTGGTTTATTCAATGATATATCAAACTAGTGCATACTCATCTTGTCTAAGCAACTACCACAGGTAAAGGGTTGTTTAGAGTCAACTGCTATTTAAATATATATCGAGGGGGAATTCAAGTTGGACTATATTTAGCACTTTGACTGTTGTGGGACGTTAATCTCCTCTTACCCTGAGTCAACCGAACTAGATGCCAACTGTGTGTGTGTGTGTGTGTGTTACTTCATGCCATGCCCATGAACTGCATCCCATAGTTCTTACCCAGCCTCTTGTCTAATTTGTAGTTGCACCAATTCTAAGTGGCAGCCCAAGGATCACCCGCTCCAACAGCATAGGCCCACCCAGTGACTCAACATACGATCTGTATGGGTCTTCGCCCGTGGGCAGCAGCCTGGCCCTGGCCGACCGGCCTAAAAGCATGATGCGCTCGGGGTCTTTCCGCGAGCCCGGGGAAGATGGTGAGCCTGTTTTAGCAAAACCCCCGCCCCACGCACAGACACACACACACACACGCGCCTTCCTGTCAAGGCAGCCTGCCACCCCAACTAAACTGTCTGTTATGTAAGGGTTTAAAAAGGGATGACCCACTTCTAGCTCAGTTTAAGTGAATTCAACACATTGCTATTTTTGTCAGGCTTGTCATTATCATTGCATTAACAGATCAGGCTCACCATGTACTGAATGTATGAATTATAGCAGGCTAAAAAAGGAAAACAAAACATTTGAGGTCTTTGCATGAAGAGTTTTTAGACACTAAGATGTAATTTGTTCCACAAAAATCTCTCCTTGTCCCTTTTCAGTGCATGGCTCTGTTCTCTCTTTGGCATCTAACGCATCATCGAACTATTCCGCGGTGAGTGGCCAAAAACATATTATTATTTCAGTTGCTGTTATTGGTGTTCTGTTATCTGGCGTCAGATGGTATACCCCCTATCCAAAAAATATAATTATTCCTCTGTTTTATCCCCGCTGAGGTTTCTAGTCAGGCAGAAGTATCATTTATGAGTGCTTTAGCAGTAACAACTCATAACTACAGCGTGACAACATAAGTTGTTGAACTTGAACTTTTCCTGAGTGAGTGAGTGTTACTGCTTCCTCCGACCGCACCCCAACTGCTTTGCAACTAGCAACTACCATTTTGTTAAACTAGGGGTTTTACATTATTTTACATTGCACAGAGCAAACATCTTTAACCTTTTCCAACTAATTCCTTTCTAAATGTAGTTATATTCAACAGAAGGGCCACTACTGTTATAGTGTTGGCTAATCGTACTTAGTTTAAGTTCACTCATGGTACTCCTATAGATGTATTGACCATGTCTAATATAGTCTCCTTGCATTGCCCCTAAAGCTCTGCTCTTCATTCTTTTTCTTCATTTATTGCCCTTACCATGCGTTCTATAGAATGAGGAGCGAATACAAGGGGAGGTAAGGCCTACAGTATATGCCATACTCGATGCTTCTTCACAATCTATTTACCAGTCCATCTTATCATCTCACTCCACTGTGATGTCTTTAACTGTTGAATTATTACCCTTATCATATTCTATATATCTTGTCTTAAACAAGCTTCTTCTGTTACATGTTGTTATTGTTCAGCCACTGGTTGAAATTCCATTGCTTTATTCCATCATGGAAAAAATAACAATACAAATAGTTACTCTTGTCTTACAACAGGCATTGGTTCTAAATATGTATTCATGTTAAATGTATAGCTGTCTGCTCCAGGGTTGTAGCTTCCTGTGCAGAAACTAACATACTGCTATATCATCCTCAGTAAAAAGCCAGATATTGACAAAGGAGTGGATTGTTCAAAATCTGCCATAATTATGCCTTCTCAGCAAATTCGCAAATTGAGGTGCGAGTTGGAGAATTCCCAGGAGAAGGTTGCCAACCTGACCACACAGCTGTCTGCCAATGTACGTAACAACATAGGCCATCAGAAACATTCTCAGTGAGCTGATTCTATTCTGCGGCACTGTACACCTTGGCTGTGCTATCCACTTACATACACCACACTAACCTGTCCACATCACACTTATCCTCACCTGGCCTTGCTTATTCTGTTAGCATCCCTTTAGCTAGCGCCTGCAATTCTATATCATTTTCTAAATTGCCTTATTTTTCTAAAACGGTCTTTCCTTTCTATTTTTTTTTTTTTTTCGTTTAAAAACTAAAAAAAATTTAAAACGCTAACAATCATTTTGCATCACAGTGTGTGTTAATGTGAATTTGACTATTATCTGAAGAGAGTTCACATTTACTGAGCTAATTAACCACAGACCATGGTCGACCCTAGAAGCTAGTATGAATTGCTGAATAAGGCTGGAATTTTTAACAAATTTTCCACTCGGAGTAATCCTCACTTAAATAGCCAGGGTGCGTGCGTGCGTGTGTGTGTGCGTGCGCGCGCGCGTGCGTTCGTGTGTGTGTGTGAGAGAAAGAGAGTTATGTGGCTTGGTATACAGAGTGCAAGGCCAATCCCATGCCTAATGCAACTGTCCCTCTCTCCCCTTCCCTCTTGGTTATGTTGACTGCTGGACTCGCTGCTGCCCCCTGTCTGCCTTCCTGTAACCCACACTTTTGGATGATGGGTGTTGCAGTTAGGCCAGGTTTGTTGGACTGTTGCTTCCAGAACCCTCTCCATTGCTGTTCCAGGGCCCCGTTTGGGCTGCTGTGTGGCACAGGCGTTAGTTTTCAGCTCGAAGCATGTTGACTGTTGACTGTGACGTACTGCCTCAGCTGTTCATTCATTCATTCAGTATTCTGTACATGCAATCCTTTTATCATCTACTGTAGCCCAGAGCCATGTAAAGAGAGAGTTGCGTCATCGCCGTTCACTCCAATGGACCGTTTTTTCACCGCAAAGGAGCCTCAAAGTAGTTCCCGGAAATTAGCCTAAATACTAAAAGTACACTATAATATCTATTTTAAATGTAAATCGGTGCATTTATTGACTACTAATTACCAAAATATTAAGTTATATAT
>JAODUK010000344.1:0-13813 GCA_027564635.1 Typhlichthys eigenmanni | reverse complement strand
AGAGAGAGAGAGAGAGAGAGAGAGAGAGAGAGGGAGAGAGAGAGAGAGAGAGGCAAGAAATAACTAAAGATACAGTAGAAGGATGCTGGAGGGTGGATGGCAGCACAGACAGACAGACAGACAGACAGACAGACAGAGAGAGGAAAAACAACCGAGTGGTCGGAATGAAAGTCAATGCGTACAAAGAAATGGGAACGTCGTCTACAGGTTTGCCGTGTTCCATGTGAATACAGCGTTAGAAAGACAGAACAAACGAATAGAGAAATACAGTGTGAGTCACAACACTACCCCAACCTAGAAGGTCTCTAGGAGGCAGGCAGGTGTGAGAGAAAGAGAGGGCCACAGAGAAGTGTGAGACTGGGTGGGGGGGGGGGAGTCACTGCAACAAAGAACTAACAAATGTGTGTGGTGAAAACAGGACTGTTCTGTTAGTGTTACGGTACAGTATATTGAGTGTGCATCATCATTTATGAAATCCTAGTATACACAATGAGGCCTGCATGCGCCAACGTTTGCTAATGGAGTTTATTGAAGTGAACTCAGTTACGGGAGCACAGAGGGAACAAAGGAACAGCCACACAGAGAGGACACAGCATCCCAAACACGAGGCAGAAGACACCACGGGAAGATAGAGCGAAACGGTAGATTATCATTGTGCAAAGAAGGGACAGAGAGACACAGTGATAGAGTGAAAAGAGAGAGAGAGAGTTGTGGTGAGGCAAAGAGACAGGGGGCTTGTGATATGAAGGACGAAAGAGACAGACAGACAGACAGACAGAGAGAGTTTTCTTTCGAGTTGGGCTTTTAACCCAATTCCAATCGGTATACTGTAATAGGGACCATGTAAACTCAGCTACTAACACATACGCTCTGCTCGTTAATAAATCTGATACATCTGTACTTTACTATTTGCTCTGACTCCCGATGGAAGGTGCGTAAAGAACATATAATATAGCATAACTTGAGATATGAACAGACCTCTGATAAGAAAACAATTGGTACGAATACAAAAAGATAGCTCAGATAGCTTAGCTCCCTGTTCCATTTATTACACAGTAACGCTTCACCGTTCAGTGTTGGCCACTTCTCTCTAGAAATAAAGACATAAAAGGGCTGATACAGCAGATTGATGGGGACATATAGACGGCCAGGGGTTACTAAGTGAGGGCATTAACAAACCACAAACAATGATACATGACAGCAGGACATCACTGGGGGCTGTCGGGAACCGCTGTGTTATTTTCTGTAACTGTTGTGGTGGCTTGTGTGTGTGTGTGTGTGTGTGTGTGTGTGTGTGACAATGTGACAGTGCATACCGTGCTGGAGGGAGTCGGTTGGTGGCTCTGACAGAGAGAGCAGACACACACTTAGTTTCTGTAGAAAACCACAGCAGGACGTGTTCAAATTCAAGTTCCTGGAAGAGCAATGTGGAGGCCAGTTACACAAAAGACACAGAGAAGGCAAGAGCCACGGTGTAAGAACTGTATGTGATAGAGGAGAAAACAAGAAAGAGAACAAGTTAAACATTAGGCTGGAAAGAAGGGTGAACTGGTATAAAGAGAGAAAGAAACAGTGCACGCAACTTTTGACACATGCCCTAGTGGAAACTGACAGATGTGAAACAGTCTGGCGGAGGGGTTTCAGCATCATTAGAGCTCACAGACAGCAAACCACACACAAGAAGCCACACAGAGTGCATGCAATTGTACACAAATACAAAAACACTTCAGCCGTTTAACGCCTACACAAACAATAGCACAAACTGGTGCAACACGTGCACTTATATGGAAACACCACCATCGTCACCATTTGACGTTGATCTAGTGAGACTGGGCTGGGAAACATTCATTCAAGGGTTCACACACCGTCACAAGCACACCTCCCTGGACTGTTGTATGTTTGTGTTTTAACTTTGTTTGCCTTACTGGTCAAGCCCAATCCCTAGCCCATATGTGTTACCTTGTGTGAGTTGCTAGTTTGTATGTTACCACGTCTTGTCACAAGCCTTCTATGTGTTAACCCTGGCTGTTATAGTCATAAAGTCCCTGGATTATGTCTATGCCTTTTGGATTGTTTGTGGGTCACATGACCATTCCCTGTCCCTGTTTAGCTCTTTGCTTGCCTTAAAAAACTTGTTTGTTTTCAGATCTTGAGTGCCTGCTTTTGCATCCAAACCTGAGTCCTGTAACACACACCCCTATGTTTTGCCTACAGAACTCATTGCTCCTGAAACTTTTCTAAACAAAGTTACAAATTGCACCATGGTTTGAGTGTCACGGTCTGTTCCTTTCTTGTATTACCAGTCTGTTAGTCAGTAGCTGCGTTTACATGGACCCTAATATTCCGATTGGAATGAAAATGCTCCATATAAACACTTCAATCCTAAAAGAAAGGCCAAACTGGATTGAAATGTAATTCAGAAGCAGAGGTTTAAACCGTTCCGTAACCCAATTGAATGCAAGAATGTACAATGTAAATGGCTTAACCCGATTACTTTCTGGTTGTGTTCTTCTGCGCATGCCCCGAGTCTTCCTTGGGACAATACTTTAGGCCACTGTTGTTTAGTGAATGCCAAATTGATTGGAGACAATGCAGCATTCTGCACAGCCACTGTACAACGTCTGGACAAAACAAAGGCCCGGGTAAATAAGTGAATGGGAGCTACGCTTTGACTATGTCTGTAGACTTACATCCCTCCAGCAGTCACACAAATAGCCTCGCTCTCCCCGACGGCTAAAACCGGCTAGCTTCTTGTTGCATTGCATGCATATCGGGCAGAGTGAGGCTATTTGTGTGACTGGTGTAGAGATGTATGGCTCCAGACAAAGTCACCATACTAGCTCCCATTCATTTATTTGCTCATGTCGCAATTGTTTTGTCCAGACTTTGCACATTGGCTGTGCAGAATTTGCCTACCGCTTGGTCTCCAGTCAAATCAGCAACAACAGAAGACTAGGCATGCGCAAAACAAACGCAACGGGGAAGTAATCGGGTTTACCCGTTTACATGGCAGAATTATTCCTTCAATCAGGTTATGGAACGGATTATACTACCCATCTGCTTGGGACGGGCTGAGCCTTTCTCTTCAGATTAGCATTTTCATTCGGATTGGACTTTTAACCCAATCCCCTTCGGAATAATAGGGTCCATGTAAACGTAGCTCGTCAATGTAAGTGCTTTCTGCATGTGTTCCTGCTTTTTGTAAATGTTCATTAGGTGTCGTGTGTTTGGGTCCACCCCAACCTCCGAGTGACAGTGAGAGACGTTACAGTATTTAGATGTTGTGATGTATTTTGTGAGACATGAAATCTTTATGCGTTTTCAATAAGATAATACATTAGATGGTAAAACCCATACATCTAAAATGTCCTTTGTCCCAAGATCTTTCTTACTGTAATTATAGAAAAAAATATAGCAGATAATGCTATCATGAAATGTTATTATATTGAAACAAAATGTTTTGAAATAATAGTATATATTACAGTATTACTTCCTAGTCTAGTACATAGTCTAATATACCAAAAATATGTCACTAATAATTATATAAGGATAATATTAGTTCTCTTACAAGCACGTACACACATACTCCCACACAATGGTCTCTAGTCCCATTGAAAACTGCTGTGAAGGCTGGTTCAGAGACAGACACCCAGACAGACAGGAGACTGGAAATGACAGGCGAATCATTCCATTTTATCTGACTCCTCGTCACTGTACTCAATGGCAACTCTCTGGGTTTTTAACACATACATGCACGCACACAGAAACACACACATACACAGACATCTATCGTGGGAGGCTTGTGGGAGCTTCAAGTCTCAGGAAACACTGCAGTTTGTGTGTGTGTGCGTGCGTGCATGTGTGTGTGCACGTGCGTGTGCTTTTACCTGTTTCCTACACAGAGGAGAGCTTTGTGTTCCAGAGCCAACCTGTAGAAACCAGAGGATGCTGGGAAGAGGATGTATGAAGATGTGAAAAACGTGATGGGAGACAGGGAGGGAGAGATGGAGGAGTCATTTGAAACAGTTCAAAAATACTTACAATGCATAAAGCTCCACATAAAAACCATACAAACACATTTCAAGGACTGCAAAGGTTTGATACAACTGGCTGAATAAACCACTTCTCAGTTTGGAGACAGGCAGTCCTACGCTGCAACTGTGACGCTGATGCAGTTTGTGATTTGTAACTAGGGATGAACAATGAATCGTTTTCTAACCGAAATTGGGATTTGAAACAGTGTGATTAGCAAATCGCAAGGCATGCGATTTATATGCACATCTGATCCAGTTTTTATGTAGCATCGAAAATGGTCCATTGGAGTGAACAGAGATGGCACAACATTCCATGGCTCTGGCGTAGGCCTACTCTTTTACTGAAATGAACAATATTATACCAAATGCAAACTGTGAGTGTAACTCTGTACTTGGACATGCTTCACAGCAACGCTACAGTCTCAGGCAGAGCTAGATCGGAGCTCGTCTGTGATGAAGTTATGTGTGCCGCATCTGTGTAAATATAAGCACGCACAACTGGCTTTAGTTCAGACTGATTGGCCGATCAGCACCATAAAACAATAAAAACAACGCCCATAAAGGTGCACTGACACTGTGGGCGCTTTCATCATCAAACATTTGGGGGGGGGTTAATGAGAATACAGCAAGTGCCTCACTACCTCGCTAAATATGTTACATAGCTTGAACTTACATTTTTACTTTAAAAAATGTATATCGCAAATCGCAATATCTGTCAGAAAAATCGCAATTCGATTTTTTCCTAAAATCATTCAGCCCTATTTGTAACAAACTCAAATGTAACCATAAACCTATGGTAGTTAGTATGTATTTTTGGATTATATTGACTAGGGTTTTCCTGAGCTGTAGTGCAAAACATCTATCAAAACACAATATAAAAACTAAAATGATTATTGCATAGCTGAGTGTGCGAGTCAAATTGATATCCAGCGCCTGCAAACACAGTAACAGCTTTAGACAGCTTGTTAGCAATATCATAAAACGTGTAGATAAGGCGTGGGTTGTTTACTTGCTTCAGCAACCAAGAGTACTGCACCTATTAAATAAAATGTTATACTAGAAAAGAAAGAACACCCTCTTGATACATTTTTGGACCTATGCCAAATCACCTGTCAACTGCAAATACAGAAATGGGTTGTACAAGTACAAATGTTTGCAGCATAAATGTGGTATCAAGGATTCGTTTAAACAAATAGTAGATGGGCTGTCTGATGTCTCTCAAAACCTGATTCAACAAAAGATGTCTCCTATCAGTTACCTTCATGTGTGCCCGACTGCTGGCTTTAATCTCCGTACTGGTTTCATCAATTACTGTCAAATGTCAATATTCAAGCTGTTTGATGTGTCTGGCAAACGGATCATCTTTGAGTTTTATACTGTACTTTAATAGATTTCCTTAATGAGTGGTAGATAAACGGACTAAATACACATTTGAGCCTCTTGCAGCTGCTGGATATATAGTTATCCAGCATTGGATAAAGTAACTCACCGAGCTTCGCGGCAAAGAGGGGCATGAGAGAGGGCACAAGGGTAAATTGGTTGGCCAGGATGGAATAGAAGCACTGGAGCACCTGGGCATTGGGAAAATGCTCACACATCCTCTACACGCGCACATACACACACAGCCACAGGTAATCAAACACAGACATACAGTAGCTAGAAATTATGATATCACGTGACATGCTGTAATATAAATAACACTAAAATAGCATATCAAAAGTCTTTGTCCTAAACATAAGTGTCAACCCCATCTCAGATGTACAGATGTTTCTGATCAGTGGATTCAAATGTACAAGTGTTAGGGCTGCACAATTAAGGATAAAATGATAGTCATTATTTTCTTGCTTAGAATTGAGATCACAATTCTCTCACAATTCTTCCAAACTAGCTGCTATGTACAGTGTTTCCCCTATATGTATGCAGTAGCAGAGGTACGGGAAATGGGAAATCACAGAATAGATCTCAGGGCCCTATTTTAACGGTCTAAAGCGCAGGGTGCTAATTGGATTCAAATCCACGTTTGCTATTTTAACGGCAGATAAAGCAGATAAATGGTCAGTGCGCCAGGCGCATGGTTCAAACAGGTTGGTCTTACTCTCTTCATTATTCATGGGTGTGTTTTGGTCATAACAAACGATGAACCAATCCAAGTGTCATCTCCCGTTCCCTTTAAAAATCAAGGCATGCTTGCATCATAGGCGGATTAATATAATACCGGCGTGTTTGTTAAAGTGCTGGAGCAGACCATCTAGGCAATAGTGAGATTCCTAAAATATGTTTGTGTAGGTTACACACTAATGATATTTCACATTGCACTCGACAAATTATTAATCCTTTGCATATTTGTACGATCTTGCACGTCCCTGTACTGTATGTGTAACAAGCAGTGTGTACACACATTGTCCACCTTACACCCTGCATTTGCGCAATGGGCATTAACGTCAACAAAATATTAATGCCGTTGAAAGGATATTGCATTCGTTTTACAGCCATTTAACCTCTCTTTCACACTAATTTACCGGTGACTCGCTATCAATGGAGATGCACCGCTCAATCGGCTGGTGATCGGAATCGGACGATTTTCACCATGACCGGCAATCGGCTGGTCGGTGTAAGTATAGCTGGTGACTGTAGCTAGTATGTATGTGTGGTGTGGAACTTAAAATGACCGTAGTGTCCAAGGAAAACGTCAAGACATAGGTAAGATACTCGGCGAATTTGGTTTTATATTACACAGATATTCACACTTTGAGCGTCAATATCTTAATCAGTAAAACAATGAATGTATTTGCATAGTATATTGTTCATCACATTGAAAAGAGTAAGTCACGTGGCCTTTTTCTATCGATCCAACCTCAGTTGGCCTTTTTCTATCGATCTGTTGTAGGGGCACAGCCAGTTTTTACTGTAACGCGACATGTCATGTCATGTTGTCGTCATGTTGACGGTTAAGGGACCATAAAAATGACTATGATGATCAGCGAGTGCAGGCGTGTACGGGACCATAAAACGTGAGTACATTTTAAACTAAATATATCTGCATTTAAATGACAGAGCTGTAAAGTAATTTAAACACTATGAAAATCGTAATCGGCTAAAATCGGAACCGGCCAAGCAGGCCTGACAAAACACTAATTGTAATCGGCCAGGAGAAATGCAATCAGTGCATCCATAACTATCACTGTGTACATTTTACTTTCTGCTGCTCTGCATCAGGTGGTGTTACGACGCAGTCATTTGTTGATGGAGAAATGAAGAGTTTGTGGTGCAGTGGATGTCCCTAATGAAAACACAGCAGAATCGATCTTAAGTATAAATGAGTGAGCAAAGAGGTATGAATCAAGACCGCGATTTTATTTTGATTAATCGTGCAGCCCTACCAGGAAGAGAAACAGTAACATTTCTCACACTCAAATGTGGCATTCCTATTGGACAAGCGCAGTCATGTGCATCCCTGAGCCAATCAGTGAGAGTGTAAGAGCTGAGTGGCACACATATTGTAACAGATGCACAGTGAATAGTGTTTGCCCTGTGTGTGTGTGTGTGTGTGTGTGTGTGTTCACCCCTCACAGTCACAGTGGGTATGCAGACAGTATCGCAGCAGCGCAGCAGACAGACACACAGAGACTCCAGTGAGTCCTGAGTCTTGGCCTGTTTGGATGGAGCTGTGAACACATTCTCCTTCAGACTGGGCTCTGATGCACACTGCTCTGCCAGCCTGCACACACACACACACACACACACACACACACACACACACACACACACACGCACACACACACGCACTTAGCAAATTGTTTAGGACGAACGGTGAAGAAAATCCTGAGAACACACACACACGCAAACACAATTACTCATCTAGTGTATGGTATAAAAGCATACAAATTGCATTTACCTCCTATCAATATATGCCCGTCTGATCGCTTCGCTTTAGTTTTAGCATCTAGTTATGTGGAAGTCTGGACTGTTACATGGACCACTGACCTGCAAGCGGCCTGGAAACAGACCAGGGCCTGGAGAAGAAACCCTCCCGGGCTTGAGGCCTGACTGCTGAGGTTTGGCCGCTTCACAATCCCCTGGAGCAAGGGGGAGGAGAGAAGAGGAGGGCAGAGGAATAGTATGATCCATATATGGAATAGACTGGAATAAATAGAATAACCGTGAGAATAAGCGTGAGAAAGAGAAGATGATATCATTTCATTGCACACATGTCTATAGCGTACACTGAAGATAACAGACTCACGGGGTTTCGTCGGTGGGTGGGGGCAGGCGGAGGGAGCTCAGTACACCTGTTGGAGACTGCTTCCACCAGCCTCTCTATCTCCTTGTACTGGACGGGGCTGGACTGATGGTTCAGCCTAGAGCCGTGGGTCTTAAGCTTTATAGGAGGTCACACAACAGGCCAGCCCACTATGGAGCATAGTGCTCCACAAACACATTATCAGATCATATAACAATGTTTACATCCTATTTGTTTATGGGAAGCACAAATGTACTGTACATGTATTCCCTCTCTGTAAAGCACTGTACTGCAATTATGCATGAAAAATGCTATATAAATAAAGATTAGTATTAGTGTTATTATTATTATTATCCTCAGCAGCACCATTGTCAGATTAACCCAGCAGAAAGCATCATTTGGCAGGGTGTTTCAATATTTTGCGTAAACTCAATAAGAATAAGAATAACAGAGAAACATTTGTTTTGCCTCCACTCGCCATGAAATCTGTCAAAAAAACTACTGTCAGCAGAACTCATACCACATTCCATGTTTATGATATGAATACAAAAATCTGGACAAAGGATAAACTTGTACAGTACGTGCAACGTCTGTCTAACTGTGAGTTAAAGGCAGGGTTAGTAATTTTAGTCATGCTTGCTAACTTCAAGCTCAAATCAAAACAAACCCTCTCAGAAGCTCCGCCCCACACATTGAAACGTGTTGCAAAGCCAAGCGCATTGTTGTTGTGAGCAAGGTTCGCCACTTTGTTTATGTTCCTATTTATAGTGCCCGGGCTGTGGAGAAGTACCAGATATTTTCTCCAGCACTCGCAGAGAATGGTAAGTTAACGAAATGTGAGGAGATAGTTGGTGAATATAACAAAAAGTGTATTAGCTTACAATTAGTTTACAATCACTGACTATACCTTTCATACTAAAATATGCTCAGACTCTCTCCTCCATTTTTGCTTCAGAACAAATGTTTGGTGGGAAATGTATTATTGATAATTCTTGTTGTATCGACACCTATTGCATCCTAACCATCCTGGAAGGGTGGATTCCTTCCTCTGTGGTCCCTTCCCATTTTACCCTATGGGGTTTTAATGGAAGCTTTTCCTTGCCCGGTGGGAGCAGGTTTAGGGGTTTAGGGGCTCAAGTCTTGCCACCAGTGGTCATGCCGCTGCCAGCCACTGAAAGACGTTGGCTGGCATAGAAAATGAATGACCTCTGGTCGCTTTGACACTCTCATCATCTCTGGTCTGAATGCACAGCTAGAAGGGACCATGCTCTGCTCTGCCACTTCTGGCCCACATGCAGGTGTTTGTTGAGCATGACATTCATCTTTCAGACTGTTATTCTTTCAAATGTTTTGAAGTGGTTTTCTCATTTTTGTTGCACAAACCATTAAGGAAGGGGAGAGAAAAGGAGAAAGCGAGAGAGAGAGAGAGAGAGAGAGAGAGAGAGAGAGAGAGAGAGAGAGAGAGAGGGAGAAGTAGAGAGTAAGAAGAGGAGAATGAGGAGGGAATAGGATGAAAGAAAATGCCTTTTCCATTAAGTCAAAAACACACAAGGGACCTGGCTGGAATAGATATGCTGCAGCAGAGATTGTGTGTGCGTGCGCGTGCGCATGTGTGTGTGCATGTGACTGATATAATAAATAAATGAATGACACCGTGCAACTGTTTACCAGAGGGAGATGTGTCTATCTGACCTTCCCAGTAGCTCAGAATTAACTGATACTGTATACTGTGCACTGGGGCCGTACCTGAGGAGGCCGGTGATGGTGCGGGTAGCCTGTGTGGCCACCAGCAGGCAAGAGGAGGACACTCCAGCTGCCATGGCCTCAGACACCGCTACAAACAAGGGTGCAGATGGAAACAGACGCACACCAGGGGGTTGCCTGGACAAACACACACACACACACTATAATATGTGTTGTTTAACCCAGGTCCTTCAAAGGGGAAATGGCTGAGATTATTTTGTAGCCGTTAGAGAAACAACGTTGTTTTGGTTTCAAACACAAAAACGAGACCAACCCTTCCCTCACCTGAACGCTCAGCACAGTGTCTGTGTGCATTTAGTCTCACTCACCCACAGCTCGCTCCCCCGCCATGAAATTCCCACAACCCCGCCCGCACAGTTTTCCAACTGTTTTCAAACAACAGCTAATTTAATGTTTTAGGGGTTGCTGTACAGTGGGGACATATTTTTAGTTGTCCCATTAAACTTGAGCAACTGAATCTATTGTGAAGTGTATTTTGTGAAACATTATTATATTATTAGATTTTGTAAGGGCCATATCAAAATATACTCTCCTTTCTGCTCAACATTAAGATTCTAGAAGGTTTAAGCAAATAGTGTGTATGTATACTGTAAGCTGTTAGCAATTCTTTTCTGAGGACGTATATTGATATATGGTATGACGAATGCTTAGTATGTTAGCCGTGATGACTGCTGATCTCATTATTCGAGCACATGGCGTTTAATTATGAAGACAAATATACTTATTGTTAGTACCTTTGGATAAAGGTGTCTGCTAACACATGCAAATGTAAAGTCTAAACATAGTAAGAGAGCTGGGCAGCTTGTTCATTGATTCTTTGAGACATCAACATTTAACCACTGACGGATAGATACTTCTATCTGACTGACTATCTACAGTAGCTGTCTTTCATTTTCTGTCCTAATACAAATTACCCAATTCACGCTTAACAGTCTCTCCACAACAGCTGTGGTGTTGCCACAACAGCTGCTCTACAGAAAGGCCTTTGTGTGACATTCAAGTCAGAAAAGAAGCTTAAATATCACACAAATACAAAACCCAAGGGACGGAGAAAATTGCTTACACACTACAGAAAAATGTGACATCCAGAATAAATATATAGAACTAGAAACACACACACACACACACACACACACACACACACTGTATGTAGTAACTAGTGTACAATACATGCATAGTACAGTGCACATGCTCAGTACACAGCTGGCCATTTTCCATTGTATGTACAGGCAGGCTCGGCACGGTCACCACAGTCAGCCCAGCGCGGTTGATCATTGCATTTCCATTACAAGGGCGTCAAGTTAATCACGTTTAAAAGTAGTGTCCTCTTTAACGCACTTAAGTTTATTATTGCACTGTCCAACAGTGATTTGTCATCATGGATTTTCAGGCTGTTATGCTTTATCTCTATGCTCTATCTTCTAACAACATCCTGTTTATCAGACATGGATTAAAGTTATCCTAGTCCTCAATCCTGGTCCTAGAGGGCCGCTGCCCTGCATGTTTAAGATGTCTCCCTGCTCCAACACACCTGATTCTAATGCATAGCTCGTTATAACGACCCATTTATTTCAATCACTTTGGCCCCACTCCAGAGCAGGCCCATCTATGGTGCAGTTTGGTACGACGGTTAAATTGGTAATGGAAATGCAAATCTGTGCAGCACGACTCGACGTGGCCAAATGCGTCAGTGGAAAAGCCCCAATAGATCACCTTTGCTTCGCAAATCAAGATAGGGCAGACTTCATATTTAGGTAAGGAAGCTACAAATTTGAGGCTTTAACAAAAGTTCAAAACCCTTTAAACATCACATCTAACACACATTTCATCTTGTTCAGCACTTTGAGAGGACCTCTCCTCTCAGAACGTATTCTATTGTTGCAATCAATGTAAAGGACAAATTCCTATGATCATGCCTTATCTGTTCGTTGTTTGAGGGGCGGAACATTCTATTAAAATTATGTCAACCTTGCAGAAACATGAGCGCTGTGTAATTATTTCTAATCCAGTAAATTTGGTTTAATCTAATTAAACTGCCCAGTGCTGCCTTGTGATGTTTAATGTAGCTGAATATGCACAGTACACTTATATATTTGCTACAGTTGGCACCCTAGATGACATCAGGCACAATGACAACAACTTCAAACATCTGATTTGACCACTAGACTAAATAATTAAAAGCAGGGTTAGTCATTCTCAAGAACGCTCGCTAACTTCTGAGGTGAGATAAAAACAAACTCCCTCAATAGCTCCGCCCCACACATTGAAAAGCATTGCAAAGCCAGGCGGAATTGTTGTTGTGAGCAGTGTTCGCCACTTTGTTCATGTTCCTATTCACAGAGCCAAGGCTGTGTATAAGTACTGAATTCTTCCCAGTCTTTATCACATGTGCGCTCCTCCCCAGTGTTTCCCCAGTGCAACAAACTAACCAACCACAACACGTTGATTGCCTATCGTTTGCATCTCTGTGGGGGTTATATTAAGTTGGAGAAGTCTTTTTGTTTGTCAGAGCCATGTGGAAGACGTGTGGCAGCATTTGTGGTACAAAAGGCCAGCCCTCTTAGAGAAGTTACATACTGCAGCCTACATGTTATAAAATAGGTCACGAAAATCACGCTAGATAACATTAGCCGCGATTAGCATTTCTTACCTTTTTACACCTTTGTTTGTCCAATATCTGTTACGCAATTACGTGCATGATATATGTTATATGTTGGGATTAACCACATTTGTTGTGACATGTACTGTAGCCATGTCCGACTACATTTGTATTAGTTGCATTGAGCCTTGTCAAGGCCAGGTAATACTAGGCTATTATCCTACTGACACTGGCCTCTATCTGGAGTTGATCCCGGGCTGCATAGAGGCTGCCCACTGTTCCCTTGAGGGATGGGTTAAATGCAGAGGATGAATTTCGTTACATGTATGTGACAATAAAAGCACCTTTACTGTTATACTATCTCTGTAATTGGCTCTGTATAGTTATATTATCTTAACTATGCTATGTTCTTCCAAATCACTGTATGGCTACACCACCTATTGTAGAAATTGTAGGCTAGTATAAAGTCTGCATATTTCTCCTATCATACTATAGCCACAGACATACCAACTCAATATTTGTTGAAATATATGAAAGTGGATGTTTCTCCAAACACTGCCTACCATCTTTATTGAGTTTAACTTAAGTTATTTGTTTATATTGCACATACTGTAGGGCATAGGCCTATAGCCTGTATGGCATATTGCTTTAATATACAAAACCGTTTGAGTAATATTTTGTCATGAATAAAATAAAAATAGATAAGATTGTTATCGTCCATCATACTGAAAATAATCGAGATGAGATTTTTAGGCCAAATCGCCCAGCCCTACCTTTAATGTCACTGATTAGTCATAAATCAGTGACATTAGCCATGATACTGTTACAGCACCACACTCATACTCACCTTTCCAGGATCTCAGCAAGGAGCAGCAGACCTTGTTTCTGCACCTCCAGGTTGGTCAGCCTCAGAGACTCCGTCAGACTGCGTACCAAAGACTCAATACCTGCAACACACACACACACACACACACACACACACACACACACACACACACACATTTTGGCTACATCCATCCATCCATTCATCCTCATCCGCTTATCCAGAGTCGGGTCGCGGGGGCAGCAGCTCCAGCAGGGGACCCCAAACCTTCCTTTACCGAGCCACATTGGAAAGCTCTGACTGGGGGATCCCGAGGCGTTCCCAGGCTAGTGTGGAGATATAATCTCTCCACC